>JAWWLR010202127.1:0-16082 GCA_035041075.1 Acraspis erinacei | reverse complement strand
CGTATTATTGTCAATTCTCAGCAATTCCTGCCGACACTTTGAATACCCCCCATGAAGTTTTAAATAATTTTTAATAGTTTAAATAAATTTACCTTATGCAAAAAATCATCTATTCTTTAAAAAAGTAAAAAATAATTGTGTTTTCTGAATTAAATGTAATAGTTGGTCATTGTTTGCAGAAAGCGCCAGAGATGTCCAATTTTTTTCTCAAATTGGTTTCCTATTGCACTTTTTATTGAATAAGTTAGATAATTTTGTTACATTTCTTCTAATATTAAACAAATTTATATTTTTTTAAAATTTGCTAAACCTGTTTTTTTAAACTCAACAAAAAAATTAAAACAGAATACATGCAATTATTTTTCTGACTGTATAGTATATAGAAAGAATTCTTCACCCATTTTCTTAATTGTTTAAATAAGGATAATTTGTTTAAACAACTATTTTTCCAAAAATATGTTTAAGTCGTATTTTCTGAATTAAACACAAAACTGAATGATTTCGAGGGGTAGTAAATTCTGTTGAAAAGTGTCGTCATTTTGTAAACAATTTTTATTTATTCAAGCAGTTTTTTTATTAAAAAATGTGGACCAATAGCATAAATTAGAAAACAAAAATATTTTTTCAAAATCTTCTAGCGTGCTTTTTTGAACCATATTAATGAAATTATAATCTTTTACACTGTTTAAACTAACGATTTTTAAAGGAATAATGAAAATTTCAACATTGGCTTCCAGTATGCTTTTTATTATTCAATTGACCATAAATAAATTTTACTTATTGTACTTTAATCGTAATTTTTATTAATTATTCCATGCTCAATTCGAAGGAAATAAAAAAAACAATAATTAATTGTTTAAACAATAAAATAAAGCTTTTAGCCGAATTTACTACTCTAAATAATTCAATATTATGTTCAATTAATAGAATAATTTTTTCTAAACATTTGGGAAAAAATAATTGTTTAAACAATTTTAGTTTGTATAAAAAGTTAAACCGTCAGAAAAATAATTGTATGTGTTAATTTTTTTTTAATTTTGGAAAGTTAACTGCTTAAGCAAATAAAAATAGTTTAAACAAATAGAAATTTGTTAAAAATGAAAAGAAATTCATCCAAATTATGTAATTATTCAACAAAAAGTACCATAGGGTACTAATTTCAGAAAAAAGTGAACATCTCGGTTTCAATTTTTAGATATTTTGAAAATAAACAATAATTAATCTTCTAAATAATTACATAATGCTTTTTAAATAAATTTCCACTCCAAACAATGACTAACTCTTAAATTTTATTAAGAAAATAACATTATTTTGGTACATTCTGTGAGTTAAAATAATTGTTTAAATAAGTTAAATTTATTTAAACAATTTCAAGTTGCTTAAAACATCATGGGGGTATTCAAATTTTCCATTAGTAATTATTTATATTTAAAAAGGTGGTAGAAAGTGCTGAAAAATAATAATAATACTTAAAAATATGGATTTTTTATAATTATACAGCTGATGAGTTCTAAGAATAATTTTCTTTGCTTAAGACATTTATTAATTTTTTAAACAATTTCGGTTTGTTTAAATAAGTTTTGTAATGTAAATCGTTAAAAGTCATTATTTTCCAAAATTAATGATAAAATAAACGAATCTGGATAGAAATATGTCGGTAACAATACTTATCATTGGTTTAAATAATTTGCAGTTTTTAAATCAATTTTTTTATTTTTTATAAGAATATTCTTTTGCAATAAAGATAGAAAATTGAAGTTTTTATAAATTTTTTAACTTTTGATCTATTTTTCAATTACAATAAGGTAATCGTTAGTTTAAGTTAACAAAGATAATTCTTTAAATAATTTATTATTATTTTTAATAACATTATCTTCAAAACAGACTAGATAGGTTCAGTTGTCTCAATTTTTTTGTCCAGATTTTAATGAGAGAAATAATTATTAATGCAAAAAATGAAAATGACAGATTTAAAACATATTCTCAATATTATAAACAATAGTGATTTGTTTACACAATAATTTTTGTTAACTTGCATTAATTATTACATTAGAAATTTAAGATTCAACAAAAAGGTGAAAATTTACGAAAAAAACGCATCTAGCATTAATATTTGAGAAAATGATTATTTGTTTACATAATTTCGCTTCCTAATGTTAATTAATTATTATCTCACACTGAATAAAAAGTGCACAAAAAGTTAAAAATTTAAAACGAAACCCTAAATTTCTAACATTATTCCAAAAGATGTTATTAGAAATAATAATTAATTTTTAAACAATTTTGTTTGTTAACTTAAATTAATTATTACCTGACTTCAATATAAAGTGGAAAAAAGTAAACAATTTTAGAAAAAAACTAAATTCTTTAGCCTTTCTTGAAAAAAGTATGTTCTTGTAAATAGGTACTAACTAATAAAGAAATTTGTATTTAATTATATAGTAATTAAATATGGTGCTAACATTTTTAATTTATGAATTTTCTACACCAGAAGCTTTGTGTATGTCAATTTTTAAATCAATAATTTTAATTCCTCGTGAAATTTATTTTTAAATATTTCATAGCATAATCGAGAAATGAACAAATTTAAATTATAAATTATTGTTTAATAAAAAAAATTAAATAATATGCTAAAACTTATTTTGAATAATTGTCAAAAAATTAGAAGCATTTCAAAAATTATGAAAGATTCGATTTCAAATTTTTAAAAATATTTCTAGGAAAATTTTAAAGGGTTTGGTTTTAATTTTAAAAGAATAATTATGAGTTTTCAAAATTTCAAAATCTGTGGAAAAAGAATATGGAAAACTTTTATACAATTTTTTCAATTTTTCAGGAATCAAACAAATTTCGGGTAAAATGAATATTTCAGAGTTTGCAGATAATGGAGAAAAATTACAGATGTATGAGTCAATTTTGAATGATTTTTTTTTTGTAATTAATTCTATGAGAAACTTGAAAAAATATTAAAAAATATTATGATTTTTTTTTAATTTTCAAAAACAGTAGAAAATATTTTAAAGGAAAATTTCGAAAGTTTGGCACATTACATCATTTTAGACAAAATTTAACTGAGTTTAAGAGATATTCAAAAGTTTTAAGGGGATTCAAAAATAATTTAAACTTGTGAAGATATTTTAAGAATTTTGTAAGGTCTTAAGAAAAAAAATTGTTATGTCCATAGGAAAATTTTTAACTGATTAAAAAAATTAATTTTAAGATATTTAAAAATAAATCTTCAATTTTTAACAAAATGAATTGTTAACAAATTAGTTCACCTCTTAACCAAACAGTTAAATTTTTATCCAAAAACTTACATTTTTAACCAAAAAAACTACTTTTTATGGAACAGTTCCATTTTCAAGTGGAAAATATGACTTTCAGAAAAAACTTCATTTTCTACTAAATATTTAAGTTCTCGAATCAATTGTTCAATTATTAATGATATGGTTAAATTTTCTACCAAAATAGTTGAATCGCCCAAAAAAATGAATTTTCAACAAAAAAGATTAATTTTTTACTCAACTTGGCGAATTTTGAACAAAAAATTAATTTTCTAGGAAATAGTTAAATTTTTAACTTATAATAATTCATTCTCAACAAAATATGGAATAGGGGAATTCTCTGACAAGAAAATAAATTTTGCATCAAGAAAATGACCAATTTGCAAAAAAATAGTTAAAATTTCAACGAAAGACATTATTCTTTAAAAATATTAATGTTTAATAAAGTAACTCAATTGTTGACTCAATAATTAAATTCTCAAATAATTGGATTAATTTTTAACTAAATAGTATAAGTTTCTAAAAAAATAGAATTTTTAGAGAAAATAAATCCATTTTTATAAAGAAAGTTTAATTTTTAGTAAAATTTTTTGTACAATTTTCTACCAAATAAAGTTAAAATAACAATCATTAAAAAATCGATAAAAATAGATTGTCCAATATTTATTTTATAATTTTGAGAATTAAAATTTTTACTTAAAGAAAAAAAATTACGAAAAAAAATAATTTTCAAGAGAACAGTTAATTTTTCCACCTAAGGGCGGATCTTAATAAAAATCAATAAAAAACGTAAGTTCACCTTTCAACAAAGTATTTGAATTTTTAACGAAATAGTTCAATTTTAGTCCAAGAATAATTTTTTATTAAACAAATTTAATTTGAAATGCGAAAATATTACTTTTGAACAGAAAAGTTGATTTTCTACCAAAAAAAAGCGACTGAAATATTTTTTCGTTTTGCTGTATTAACAGTAGAATCTTGTAAAAGTTTTTCCGCATTTCTCAGTAATTAAATACAAAAATCGAGTTTTTTCAAAAAACACCCATTTGATCATTTTTTTTCCATCTTGATATATTTTTGAGGTGAGAGAAACCACTTTCAACAAAAAAATTATTTAAAAAAATGTTCACCAATAATAAAAATATAATCTTATGAAAATTTCTTCGTTTTTCAGTAAGTTTATACAAAAATCAATTTAAAAAAAAGGCCTACCGATTATTTTAATTTTTATCTTGAAATGTGTGTACGATGCCCATTCCGCTCCAACTACCTGCGAACGGTTCCCCCACTACACGGCTTCCCCTCCCTCAGCCGAATTGCTTCCATCGAGCCTGCTCAGCGGGAGACCTTTGTACCTACGAAGGACTAAAATGTGGAATATAAATTTTTTTCGGAACTGCCGGAAGCTGAAACTTGGACAGATTTGAAAAATTATTAACTACTATTGCAAATTTGGCTTAATTTTCAAACAATCGCATTTCTCAAAAGTGTCCTTAAATAATATTGTACTCCCATTCCTAGAGTGCAAAAAGTATCATTTCTGGCTGAATTGGGAAGCTCATTAAAAAAATCATAAATTTATTTATGGTTTAAATAATTTGTTAACGGAAGTTAATTAAAAATATTGTTTTAATTGATAAAGAGCAGAATGATTAGTCTTCAACAAAAAATCTATTTTTAACAAAAAGAGTAAAATAAATTCTTAACCAAACATTTGAGTTTTAAACCGGAAATATTCGTTTCCTACCCAAGAAGGTTAATTTAAAAAAAAAAACATTAATTTTCACAAAAATATTTACATTTAAGAAATTTTCGACGTAATAGTTATATTTTGAACTTAAGAAAATAATTTTCAACTAAACATGCAACAATTAAATTTTCGGCTAAAAAAATTAATTTTAAAACAAAATAAAATACTTATTTTTCATTACAAGCTGAAAAATTCTGAGTGAATTATTAATGTTGAAAAAATTGGAGTCAGTTCAAGATATATTTTAAAGTGTTGAATAGATTCCAAAATAAAACTAAAATTTTTTTATTAATTAAATTTAAAAATACAACATTTTCAAAATAGAATATAGAAGATTTGAAGGAAATTTGCTTAATTTTGCAGGTTTAAAAAAATTACTAGGAAAACTTTGAGAATTCAAAATAAATTTTGATAAATAAATTAATATTTCTAGCTTACAATTGCTTAAAATTTGATTCTTTAATTCCAAATTTTGGCTGAGATTTTTTTTCTTTATTGACTAAAAAATCATTCTTGGTTATAAATTAAATTTAAAAAATAATTTAGTTTGTTTTTGTCTTGAAAAGTAGGCTTTTTGGTTGAGGCTTAAATTAATAAACATAAAACTTAAAATTTTTTAAATATTAAAATTGATAATCGAAAGTGCTCTTAAAATAGGAAAAACTTGATGATTTTTTAAGAAAGTAGGGGAATAATAGAGGGATAATTAAAAAAATTTTAAATTGATGTTTATACCAACTTTAATTTAATAATAAACGCTAGTATAATTTTATTAAAAAATGATCAATCTTAAAGACAAAAAGATGAATTCCTTAGAACAAATAGAAAAATAAGAATTTTTTGAAAAACAACTAAGTTTGTAAGAAAGTAATTAAATTTTAAACAAAATCGTTAGATTTTTAACAAACTAGATGATTTTTTATATTATAACCTTTAATTTTCAACTAAAAAGAATAGCTTTTAACAAAAATATAATTTTTCAACCAAAACTAAATTTGTTGCTTAAATAATTAAATTAAAATTTTAACCAAAAATATGAATATTCCACAGAAAATATAATTTTTAATTAAATAATATAATTTTCTAACACATCGTTGAATTTTGAAGCCTAAAGAAAGCTTCATTTTCAAACCATAAAAATATATTTTCTTTCATAAGAGATGAATTTTCAATCCAAAAATACCAATTTTTATCGAAGCAATTAATTTTTTTAAATAATTAAACTTCTAACAAAATCGTGAAATTTAGCTACTAAAAAACTAAAAACTAGCTACTTTTTTATATGAAAAAATTAAATTTTCAACTAAAAACTTTTTTTCTCAATTAAACATTCAACCAAAAATTTCAAAAGGATGACTTTTGAACAAAACATTAAATTTTTAATTAAATAATTAAAATTTCAACCAAACGTTTCAATTTTTAACCAAATAACTGATTTTTATACTAAAAAGTTAAAGTTTCATCTAAAAACGATTAGTATTCAACCGAGAATATAATTTTTCAAAAAAATTAAATTCTTTGTCAACCAGAAAGCTTAAGTTTCAAACTAGAAAATTATATTTTCTACCATAAGTGATGAATTTTCAATCTAAAAATACAAAATTTTCAACAAATCACTTACATTTTAAAGCGATAATTAAAATTTGAACAAAATCTTGAAATTTTTAAATATCTAGTTGATTTTTTTATAGAAAAATTCAGATTTTCAAACTAAAAACTTTCTTTTAACTAAAAATTCAACTGAGATTATAATTTTTCAAACTAATATTTAACTTTTTTGAAAAATAGTTAAATTTTAACACAAAATTAATGTTAAGGCAATAATTAAACCTTCAACAAAATTGCTAAATTTTTACCCAACTTTCTGATTTTTTATATTAAGAATTTAAATTTTTATCTAAAAACTACAAGGATTCAAGCGACAATAAAATTTTTCAACAAAAAATTGAATTTTTGTCCAAATAGTTCAATTCTTCAACAATTATTTTTATTTTTATCAAATAGTTACATTTTTAAACAAAAGTATGAACTTTCAATAGAAATATCATTTTAATCAATTAATATAATTTTCTACTACATTGTTGAATTTTTAAGTCAAAAAGATAAATTATTTTGAAGAAAATCCAATTTTCAATCAGATAGCTTAATCTAATATCCGAAAAGATGATTTTCCAACAACACAATTAAATTTTTAAGAAAATAATAAATATTTCAACAAAATCTTACATTTTTGAACCAACTATCTGATTTTTTATATTAATAATAATAATTAAAATTTAAATTTAAATTTTCGAACAAAAATATGAAGTTTCAATAGAAAGTATAATTTTCCATCAATTAATATAAGTTTCTAACAGATCGTTGAATTTTGAAGTCAGAAAGCTAAATTCATTACAAAAAAATCAACCAGGAAGCTTAAGTTTTAAATTAGAAAATTATATTTCTACTGTAAGAGATGAATTTTTAATATAAAAATTTTCATTAAATCAGTTACATTTTTAAACTGATGATTTAACTTCCTACAAAATCGTGAAATTTTTAAATAACTAGCTGATTTTTTTATATAAAAAATGTATATTTTCAACTAAAAACTTTTTTAAAATAAAAAATCAATCGGGAATATAACTTTTCAAAATAAAATCTCATTTTTTGCCCAAATAGTGAGATTCTAAAAAAAATCTATTTTTAAGAGAATAATTAAAGTTCTGACAAAATTACTAAATTTTTAGCCAACTATCTGACATTTTATATTCAAAAGTGAAATATTCATCTAAAAATACAAGTTTTTAACCAAAAATATAAATTTTTAATAGAAATATCGTTTTTAAGAAATTAATATAATTTTCTACCACATTCTTGAATTTTGAAGTGAAAAAGATCAATTCTTTTGAAGAAAGTTCAATTTTCAATCAGAAAGCTTGATTTACAAACAAGAAAAATATATTGTCTAGTATAAAAGATAATTTTTGCATAAATAAATATGAATTTTTAACCAAAAATGTAATGCATCATTAAATAATTAAACTTTCGATAAAATAATTACATTGTTAATAAAATAGCTGATTTTTTATACCTAGTTCAATCTTCGACTAAAAATAATAAATATTCAACGGAAATTTTTTTTTTAACCAAAAATTTAATTTTGTTTTGAATAGCTACATCCTAAAAAAATAGTTTAATTTTTCGCCAAACAGCTGGATTATCTACAAAAATAATTAAACTTCTGAAACAAAATATAATTGTTAACTAGAGAATTTAATTTAAATTCAAAAATTTTAATTTTTTACGAGATTGTTAAATTTTTTATCCAAGCAGAAGAAAGTTTTCAACAAAAAATAAAATTTTTAAGTAAATAATTAGACATTTAACAAAATATTTGAATTTTTAACTAAATAGACGAGTTTTTATCATACAAAGTTTAATTTTCGAGAAATAAGAGTGCTCAGTTCACAAAATTAAATTTAAAAAAAATCGAATTTCCAACCAGTTAAGTTGAACGCAAAAAAAAAGAATTTGTAACAAAATAGTTGAAGCTGTCACAAAAACGATGAATTTTAAACTAATATGATTAATTTTTTACCTCACAACAAAAAATTTAACAAAATGCATACGTTTTTTTACCAAATATTTGAATTTTCAATTTAGAAGAAATTCAAGTTTAATAAAAAATGGAATAGCTGAATTTTCAACTAAAAAATTAATTTTAAACAAAGAAAAAAACGAATTTTCAACAAAATAGTTAAATTATGAACGAAATCAATTTATTTTTTTAAAATTATTTTTTTACTAACTGGTTTATAGATCATCAAAGTATTAAAATTGTTTGCCAAACGAAATAAATATTTAACCCAAGCGTTTAGTTTTTAATCAATAATTCCAATCATCTTTCTACAAAAAGTTCAACTTTTAACTGGAAAATATGATTTTTTAATAAAAAAGGTAATTTCTTATCGAAGATAAAATGTATTTAATAATTTGACGTTAATTATTTTTTATCTGGTCGGAAATAAATATCTTTTTGATATTAGATTTGTTTTAATTTTGAAAAAATTGCTCTCAGGCCCCGATGGGATTCGAACCCAGGTTTTTCAGAATGAAGACTGAGAGAAAGTTTTTCGAAGTGTAAAAATAAAACTTATTTTTAGAAAATATTGATATTGTTATTTTTCTATTTTAGAAACTTTAAATATTAAATGGTAAGTATTTAAAAAATAGTTTTTAATAGAAAATAAAAGTTGCGAATAGCTGTTTATTTGTTAACAAATTTTTAAACACCTTAATTCGAGCTTTAATTAATTTTTAGGCGTTTTACGGTCCATTAAAATGAGGTTACACGGATGTTTGTTGCTATTATGGCGACATCAAAATATGTATGCGGCACCATCTAAAAACAGGGAAATACATATTATTTGTCTGTTTTCAAGGTTATATAAATAAAAATTTCTCTTCAGTTTGCAGGATATTTAGAAGTGCTAGAAACTTTGAAGAAATTTTAAAAAATATTTTAAAAGTTTGTTATTTTTAGATTCTATTTTTACAATTTAAGAAATTCATTAAAATGTTTAAAAATATTTTTGAATTTTCTTTGAAACTCACTTTCAAAAATCGTTAAAAATATCCACAGGAAGTTCAAGAATTTTCTTGCTACCTTAAAACCTTCTCAACTCGTATAACAATTTTTGGAACATCTTTGAAAATTTTATAATATTTTAGAAATTCTTTTAAATCTTTTTAAATTAATCGATTTTGTTCTTTTTTATCATTAAATATTGGTATTTCAATTTTCTAGATTTTTTTAGAAAAACTTTAAAAATTCTTGCTGAAGTGAAAAATTTTGCTTTCAAAATTTTCGAAATATTTAGAAATAATTTTAAATACCTTTGAATCTATATTTTGTTTTCAATTAAAATTTTTTTTAAGCTTAAAGTTATTTTTGAGTCGTTTCAAAAATTCTAAGGCTTCTAATTATCTTTTGGGATACTTTCAAGTTTTCATAAAATTTTTTAAAATACTACTAAGTTTGAAATGTTATTGTGAAATCTTTCAGATTCCTTTTTCATATATTTGGAAATCTTAAAACCTGAAAATTAATATTTATATTTTCAAATTTTAATTTTTATAAAAAAAATGTACAAGAGAAAAATGTCGGTCCTGACACATATAAAGAAGTTGCCCTGCAAATTTTTTCAATTATTATCAGACTGACTAAAAGTTACCATATTATAATAAATTGAAAATAAAAAATTTTTAATTCCTTTAAAACTTAAAAAAAAGAGATATTTCACATTCATTGAAATCCTTTCAAATTATCAAAGTCAAATAATATTCTTAGAAGTTTTTCAAAATACCGTAAAATATTTTGAAATTATTAAAATTTTTAAAAATCCATTTAAAAATCTTTGGAATCTGTCAGAGTACCCGAAAATATTTTTAACTCTTTAAAATCCTTTGAATTTTTTCAAATTGGTGAAAAATTCCTTAAAATCTGTGAAAATGCTATAAAATATTTCTAATTCTACGGATTTGAAATTTCAGTTTCTTTAAATCTTGGAAAATCTTCTAAAATTTTTTAAATCTTTTGAAACGCTTTTAATTTATTTCAATCTATAGACAATCTTATTGAATCTTTCAAAATTTGGTAAAATATTTTGAATTCTGTGGAATTTCTTAAAATTAACTAAAAACTGTAAAAAACTCAACAATATTTTCAGTTCTTTGAGACTTATTGAAAATTAATTTGAATCTTCGAAAATATTTTGAAATATTTTAAATCTTTTGAAATATCTTTTTGGATTTAAATATCTTTTGGATTTTCTTCAATTTAATGAAAATCTATTAAAAATTCCTTTAAATATATTTTTTAATTATAAAATATTTAAAGTTCTTTGAAATTCATTCAATTTATTACAATCTATTGAAAATTTCTTTCGATCTTTCAAAATCGTCTCAAATAAATAATCTGGAATATTCAAAATAAGATTAGAATTCCTCTTTTTATTAGAATCTATTGCAAATTCCTTTAAATTTATGAAAATCACAAAAATATTTCAAATTTTTTGAAATCCCATCAATTTATTGAAAATTATTAAAAATTTCTTTGACCCTCTGAATATCTTCTAAAATATTTTAATTCTTTTGAAAGTCTTTCAAGTTATTGAATCTTTGAAAAATTATGTATTTCTTTTTAAAAAATCTAAAATATTTTTGATTCTTTTTATCCCTTTAATTTATTAAAATTTATTAAAAATTCTTTCAAATAATTGAAAATCCTCTCAAGCTTTGAAAATCCTCTAAATTTTTACAAATTCATTCAATTTATTGAAATCTTTTGAAAATTTCTTTGATTCTTTGAAAATCCTCTAAGTGATTATAAATTCTTTCAATTTATTGAAATCTGTTTAAAATTCATTAAAATATTTTTAAATCTTCTAAATCTTTAAAAATATATTTAATTTATATAAATCTATATAAATTTCAATAAATTTTTTAAAATACTCTGAAGTATAACATTTTTTTTAAATTTATTGAAATCTGTTGAAAATTTCTTCGAATCTTTGAAAATCTTCTAAGATATTTTAAATCTTTTTAAAACAAATTTAAAATGTTTCAAATTTTTTCGAATCCCTTAAATGTATGGAAATATATTGAAAGTTAGAAAATTTTCCATATACCCTAAAATATTTGAAATACTTTGAAATCCTTTCAATTTATTGAACATTCCATTGAATATTTAAAAAAGATTAAAAATATTACCTGTCTTTTAAAATCCTTCCAATTTATTTAAATTTATTGCAAAGTTATTCAAAATTTTAAAAATTCTGTAAAATATTTCGAATTCTTTATAATTATTTTTAATTCATTCAAAATTAAAAAAAATTTTATGAATCTTTGAAAATCTTCAAAAATATTTTAAATGTTTTGAAATCCCTTAAACTTATTGAAATCTAATCTATGTACACATATAACAAATTTTATTGTTTGTTGTTACATGTTTTGAGATCCTTTCAATTTATTAAGAACTATTGAAAAATTCTTTAAATGTAAAAAATTCTATAAAATATTTCAAATTCTTTGAAATCCTTTCAACTTATAAAAGTCTATTATTAATTCGCTACAATATTTTAATAAAGACTCTAAAATATTTCAGGTACTTTAAAATCCTTTTAAATGATTAAAATCTATTGCGAATTCCTTTTAATCTTCGAAAATCCTCTAATTATCTAATCGCTGAAAATCTTATAAAATATTTTAAAAAAATTTAGAATCCCTTTAATTTATTACAATATGTTGACAATTTTATTGAATCTTTCAAAAGTTGGTAAAATATTTCAAATACTTTGGAATCTATTTAATTGGATGTAAATCTATTGAAAAAAACGTTTTAATATCTTTAAAAAAAACTCTAAAATGTTTTTAATGCTTTGCAAATTATTGGAACCTCTGCAAATCTTCTAAAATATTTAAAAAATTAGAAAACAATTTAATTTATTTTTATCTATAAACATTTTTATTGTGTCTTTAAAAATACTGTAAAATATTTCATATATCAAATTCTTTGGAATTCTTTCAATTTTTTCGAAATTTATTGCAAATTCCTTTGAATTTTTGAAAATTTTCTAAAATATTTTAAATCTTTGAAAATCCTTTAACTTATTGAAATTTTTTCCAAAATTAATTTAAATCCTTGAAAATCTTCTAAAATATGTTGAAATTCTTTCAATTTATTGGAATTTATTAAAAATTTCTTTCATTCTGAAAATCTACTAAAGTATTTTGAATCCTTTGAAAACCGTTTATTTTATTGAACTTTATGAATAATTATATTGATTTATTGTAAATTCCTTTAAATCTTTTTCAAATAAATTTTTTATTGAATCTTTGAAAATTCTGTAAAATATTGAAAGATGTTTGAAATTTATTTATTTTTATGACAATCTACAGAGGATTTCTTTAAATCTATTGAAATCCTTTTTAATTTATTAAAATCTATTTGAAATTCCGGGAAATCTATAAAAACGCTTTAAATTATTTGAAATTCTTTCAATTTACTGAAATATACGGAAAATATTTTGAATCCGTTAAAAAATGAATCTTTAACTTAGAATTTCTCCAATTTAATGAAAATCTGTTAAAAATTCCATTAAATAAAAAAAATTCCAAAATATTTAAAGTTCTTTGAAATCCTTTTGATTGAAAATTTCCTTGAATCTTTGAAAATCTTTTAAATATTAAAATTTTTTGAAACCCCTTCAATTTATTGAAATCTATTTAAAAATTATTCAAATCTATAAAAATGCTATAAAATATTTCAGATTCTTTCAATTTATATAAATCTATTTAAAATTCTTTTTAATCCTTGAAAATTTTCGTTGAAATTGTTCACAGAAAAAACTGAGGTTTCCATTGGAACCCATTTTTGGTTCCAAATAATAAACCTATTTTTCACTTTGCCCACTTCGATATTTTATTTAATTGATAATGATATTTAAAAATATTGCCGAAGATATAATAAATATAAAGGCTTGATAAATATCATTTTCAGGTTATGTAGGAAAGTTTTCAACATAAAGGAACATTCATGTGCAAAATGCGCATGCGTCGCGCTGACAACCTGATTGGTAACAGTAAGCGCGCAATTTTCGAATTATATAAATATTCAGATTTGATATTTATAATAAATAATGATTTAGAAATGCCTTAAAAAATTTTCCTAATCCTAAAATAATATTTTAGAGTGAAAGATACAAAAAATTTAATTTTAATGAAAAACAGATTATGAATGCTGAGTTCAGACAAATAATTAATTTTTGTTTGTCGCAATGGCTAATATCGTCCTGTTGGATTTTAAAACTAAATTTTTGTTTTATTTGAATTGCACAAAAGTGATTTTGAACTTAAAGTAATTTAAGTTCATTAATCATTTATTGAAATCTATTAAAAAATTCATCAAATCTATAAAAATGCTATTAAATATATATTTTGAAATCCATTTAAAATATTTAAATCTATAACAAATTATTTATAACAAATTTTCTAGTATCTTCGAAAATCCTCTAAAAAATGTCAAACTCTTTGAAATTCTGATAATATATTGAAATATAGAAGATTAATTTGCAGTCGTTGAGAATCTTCTGAAATTTTTTTAATCTTTTAAAATCCCATTAATTTCTTTCAATCTGTAAAAAATTTTATTGAATCTTTGAAAATTTTGAAAAATATTTTAAGTCCTTTGGAATGTATTCAATTTAATGAAAATCTATGTAAAATTCCTTTAAATCTTTTGAAATCTTTTTAATTTAAATTAAATTTATTGAAAATTACTTGAAATATATAAAAATGCTTTAAAATATTTTTAATTCTTTGAAATTATTTTAATTTATTTCATTCTATTGTAAATTCCTTTGAATCTTTGAAAATCTTCTAATGTATTTTAAATATTGGGAAATGTTTTAATTTATTGAAATCTATGAAAATACTGTAAAATTTGTCAAATTCTTTGCATTTTTTTCAATTTATCAAAATCCATTGAAAATTCCTTTGAATCTTTTGAAATCTTCTAAAATATTTGAAGTCCTTTGAAATCCTTTCAGTTTATTGAAATCTCTTAAAAATTCCAATATATCTATGAAAGTGCCACAAAATATTTCAGATTCTTTGAACTTCTTTCAATTCATTAAAATTAATTAAAAATTCCTTTGTATCTTCGAAAATCCCCTAAAAAATTTCAAATTCTTTGAAATCCTGCTCAGAAATTGGATATATGCACCGTTAAAAATATTCTAAAATATTTTAAATCTTTTCAAATCCCTTTAATTTCTTTCAATCTGTAAAAAATTTTATTGAATCTTTGAAAATTCTGTAAAATATTTTAAGGCCTTTCGAATGTATTTAATTTATAGAAAATCTATATTGAATTTCTTTAAATCCATTGAAATGTTTTTAATTTATTAAAAAATATTGAAAGTTCCAGAAAGACTGAAAAATCCCAAAAAAATAAAATTCCCGAATTAGGCATTCTTGAATAATAAAACTGCCGAAAATTGAAATTACCGAATTAAAAAATTCCCGAATATTAAAATTCGCGAATAATAAAATTGCCGAAAGATAAAAATACAGAACTGGAAAATTCCCGAATAATCAAATTCTCGAATAATAAAATTCTCGAATTGGAAAATTCCCGAATTTAAACAAGAAATACAATCGTGAAATTTAAAAAAAGAATTTTTTATGCTTAAAATTTCAAAAATTATTGTTTGAATTTAAAATAACAATAAGTTTTAAGAAAATATTTCTTAATGTTGCATTTTTTCAATTTGTATTTAAAAAATAAAACAGCGTTTGCAAAAATCGAATTTTAAATTTACATATATTTTTTTTTTTAATCGATTTCAGGTAGGATGAAAAAATAGGATGGTTTTTTGTTTTCGAGGGGCACGTTTGGTTAAATTTATGTTAGTAGTTTTAATCTAAATTCTCATTTTTCAAAATTGCAAATTGAATTTTTTTACATCTTCCTAAATTTGAACAAATTTGCCCCTCGAACCCAAAAAGAATTTTTATTATTCGAGAATTTTATTGTCCGGAAATTTTCCTATTCGGTCGGGAATTTTATGTTTCGGGAATTTGCGAGACGACTGAAAAATGCCAAAAAATAACATTTCTTACCCTGTAAAAATTCCGAATTGGAAAATTCCCGAATAATAAAATTCACGAATCATAAAATTGCCAAAAATGAAAATTACCGAATTGGAAAATTCCCGAATATAAAAATTCGCGAATAATATAATTGCCGAAAATTAAAAATCCCGAATTGGAAAATTTTCGAATAATAAAATACTCGAATTTTATTATTTCATATTATATTATATTTTTATTTTATTATTCGGAAATTTTTCATCGTCGGGAATTAAATTTTTTGGGATTTGGGACGACTGAAAAATCCCGAAAAATAAAATTCCTGGCAGAGTAAAATTCCCGAATAATAAAATTAGCAATAATAAAATTACCGAATTGGAAAATTTCCGAATATTAAAATGCGCGAATAAGAA
>JAWWLR010202113.1:0-16084 GCA_035041075.1 Acraspis erinacei | reverse complement strand
CCACCTCCTTTCCTGAACACCATAACCTTCAACTTATCCGCATTTAGCTCTAACCTATTTTTATCTACGTATCTTCTCAACCTTTTCATCATCTCATTTAAAGCCTCTTCGCTCTTTGCTAGCAGCACGTTGTCATCTGCATATGCGAATGACCATATCCTTAGCCCTCCTACCCTAACTCCACCTACCACTCCGGCCGCTAGCTTACTTTCCATATCTACAATTAAAATTGCAAACAGCGTTGAGTTAAGCGGGCAACCTTGCTTCAACCCCCTATCAATCCAGATCGATAGATTTGCCAGATGATTTAGCACGTTTTTATGTCGAAAAAAGTCACCGTTCTCGACTGACCGGGAAAATCTCAAGATGTGAATCCCATCTAGAACGTTTGGAGCTTCATGAAAGAAAAGTCAGTAAGCACGAACCTACGACCAAGTAAGAGCTAATTCGGATACTCAATCACATTTTTGAACCTTACTCAGAGATAGAGATTCACATTGAAAACTGTATGAACAGTATGCCTCGTCGTTTTGAAGCTTTATTATCTGGTGAAGGTGGGCATACGAAATAATTACTCTATTTAAAAGTAATTTTTTATTGTAAGAATGCTTGAGTTGAATATAGATGATTATTTTTTAAAGAAAATTCATCCTCTATAATATATTTCTCTAAGATTTTACAAAAAAATATCTCAATATCAATGCGTATCTTATTTAAAATGATAAAAAATTAATTTTTTTAGCTTTGACCTAATAATCATTATTTCATATAGGATCCTTTAGCAGATAATACAGTTTCAATGAGTCGAGTAATACGGCTGAAACAGTTTTCAACTTTTCTCTTCTCTTCCGGCAATGTTTCCAAATGTGATTAAGAATCCGAATTAGCTCTTACTTGGTCGTAGATTCGTGCTTACTGCCTTTTTTTAATGAAGTTCCAAACGCTCTAGACGGCATTCATATCTTGAGATTTTCCCGTTCAGTCGAGAACCATGTCTTTTTTCGACCTAAAAACGTGCTAAATCGGCTGGAGAATCTGGCAAATCTATCGAACTAGGAGTTAAAGAAAACAAGAACGCTCAAATTACTTACAATAAATGACACAAATAATGTGAAAATTGTAATTTTTTAGCTTGGCTCTAATAATATGGCAAGGCACTGTAGATCTACAAAAAACGCGTATACTTTGGCACCCTTTTTGGCTAGTTCTCTATCCACTACGTACTGCAAAACGTAAATATTGTCAGTAGTACCTCTTCCCTCCCTAAAATCCGTCTGCGTCTCCGGCAGTATGTCTTTCCCCTCAACATCCTTCCGCAGCCTATCTGCCAACACCATCGCGTATATTTGGTACACCGTATTCATTAGCGTAATTCCTCTATAATTTTCCTGCCTCTCCCTATCACAAATAAATCAAAAGTCCACTAATTTGTATTAGATTTTCAAAACAAGACATTTTTAAAGTTTTTATTTCCTTTAACACTTCTTCATGTTTACTAAATTTCATACAAAATGAAGTTAGCCTAATTCTTGTCCGTAGAAAAATGAGAGTTTATAGCTTATTTGTAATAAAATTATAGACACTTTCTGAAGGGTAACGGAATATAATCCTAATATTCGTCAAACCCATTGAAATAAGAGATAAGTTTAAATCATCAACAAGTAGACCTGGCAAAATTAAACTTCTCACACTTACTCCAAAGTCTTGGAGTCGCAGACAAATAATGTTTGAACTGAAACATGCGAACGACAAGCTAAAAATGCGAAAAAGTTGGTTGCTAACCATGGGTTTTTAACGCTTCTTAAATCAAAAAGAGCAAGGCCTCTGAATCTTGAAACTGAAGATCTCGTATCCAAATTTTATGAGCCTGACGATAGGAGTCTCTTAATGCAGGGATTTATGGGTTTTTTATCTGTTTTATTGAGTGACAAGAAATTTCTCCCTCAGAAATGAGAAATTTCTTTTGGCAGGGAGTAGTGTTAACTACACAGTATGCGTTTGTGTGTACCACAAAAATGCGAACTTAATGCTAAAAGAAATAAACATGCAATATTCAACAAACGATCCGGCAGGTTATTTTAAATGATGGAACTCCCTATCGAAACTGTATTAGATCACATTTTTTTCATCACTATTAGAAGAGGTAAAAATCGTCGAAATGGAGGATATCCTTGAAAATCCACAAATTTTCACCCCCTCCCTTACGGTCAATACTTATTAGAATAACAAACATTTTTCCTCATAATCTACTATCCCATAGCGCAACACTTTGCCTATGTTTAACTTAGATCAGAGAACTTTGACTTGTTGAGTGGGTACACGTGAGAAATAAAGCCCCATGTATATAAGAATAAATAAAGGAAATAAATTGGAAGAGAAAGAATATGCCCAACAATTTCGTTGGCAAAGGTCGGACCCCTTGCTCGATAATAGAAGATGCAAGTTTTTGAATTTCTGAAAAGATTGGGTAAATTCTAACAACTAATAAGGAATTCTAACTTTAAAGTAGCATTTTCCACATAAAGGAGGTGGGGGCTTCTCATTATTTTAGAAACAAATCTAAATTAGTGACGCTTTCGTCCAGTATTTCAGACTTAGCTAAATGTCTTTGTATTATGTTTCAAATAGTTCAAAGGAAAGGGGCAGGGACACAATTGGCGAATTGGATTTACATTATGTTAGATAATTTCACAATACGAAACTAAAGTCATTCAACTAATTAAATCTAATAGAAAAATTCTGAATTTAAACTCATTTATATAACTTAGCTTTATTCTTCTAGCACAACCAAATATTAATGGATCACATAAGAAAAGCAAAGTTATTGATCAGATTAATAAAATGAAAGCTTACCAAATTTATAAATTAATTTTAAAAGAGGAAAATTACTAAATTCCAAATTCCAAATTATGTATTAAAAATCAATCTAAATATGGGGGATGATCATATATTACATTTTTTCTTTTTATTGTTAGAACCATCTTCTTAGGAATTTGCGCTGGCGAAAAGGCGAACGATTACAGGATTTTACTTTTTTCCTTAAAAACTTTGTTCTTTTAGTTACTGAGTGGGTTTTTTTCCTCTTCTGATGAGTCAAATTTCGTTACATTCCACAGGATCTCATTTCAAATTTAGGTTTATGTCAACCAGAAGTATACTGTAGGCCATCAACGTTAGAATGGGATGAAAATGGTCGAAATATTCAAAAGGGCATTTTAAAGAATTCTAGAGGTCAAAACGGCTCCAAAAGGGGATTTTCACGAAATAGGGAACAATGCAGACAAATTCATTTCTTAAAATTAAACTATTCTTTATCAACGGTTAACAAAGTTTCGAAATACTGCACAGTTTCTAAAATCGTAAAGATTAAATCAAGGGTTCCTAAAAATCAATAAAAAATTAATCGAAACTAAATCTCTCTGAGTTGTAAAACTTAATTAAAATTTACTATAGAATTTCAAATAGGAAAAATCGAATTGCGAATCAACCACCCCTCCTATCCGAACAGATTTAAAAAAGGTTGACCCATCCGGTCCAATTCCTTGCGCTTCGCATTTGTCTTCAACCAACTCTTTACTCCTTTTATTCATACATTCCCTTATTGCATTCAGAATCCTATTTCTAAAATGTTTTGAATTCAAGATAAAAGATTAGGTATTAACTTACTCGAAAACGCAAACATCTAAAAAAGCTTTTAAAATTATATAACTCTAAGTCGTATATAACTCTAAGTTTACGACTCTAGAGGCCTACATTTTTTATTTCGGTATCAGATTGGTAAAGATATAAATTTATTATTACATTGAAATGCCTGTAATTTTGCTTATGCTCTGCAATAATTAGGGTGCTGGATTATTTCTCTGATTATAAATGTAATACCTACATTCTAAATTTAGACCTCGGATTTGCAATCAGCGATCCCGAAAAGCCTAAAATGACCATTTTTAATCGAATCCGCTGAAGTTTACCTTTACGCGAGATTTGTAATCAGTGAATTCGAGATAGCTTGACTAATTTTTTTGGCCCGTTCGACCATATCAAGATATGAAGAAGGTGAAACATTTAGATTTTTGCGGGTACCATGAACTTGAGTGAATTTTAACTCTTTTAATATCAATTAAAAAAAAGCGTTTTCTACATGTCAAAATTAGAGAAAGAAATCTTTTTTTTAGTTTTATTGATGAAAGTCAAAGATTTTCTTTAATGAATTATTTCGATAAAACAATTATGCACCAAAATTATGTCGTATTTTTAGCTTGGTGGAAATTTCCATTTCATGGATTAACATTTTTCATGATTACTTAGCAACCGCGTAATATTTATTCATGTTCTTGAACCAGAGACAAAGAGTACGGTGTGCTCTTAAATTGATCAATTAAAAAATAAATACGAACTATTTACTTGATCGCATGGCATCGGCGTTTAAATAAGGGATTTAGCATATTCGGAGCGAACTGAGGAAGCGATCTCATTGATTGATGAGCTGTCAGAGAGCTCTGACTTTTGGGATTTCAATATCTGAGCAAGAAAGATAGAATGAGGTGTTCTCCCAACTTCTAGTTTAAAAAATAGCTTTATTGTTCAGAGATTTATGTCCACTTGCAATTGCGCTGTGAAGACCCGTCGAGCGAAGAGAGACTGGCGCCTCAAGGCGATATCGCTCGTGGATTCGGGTGCCCTCAAAAGAGTCACATTATTATCGTGTGCGGTACGGCAACCCTTTAGAGCAGGACCGAATTGAACCTTAACCGCAAGGTAACAACTTTTTTACAGGTTCGGACTAGGTAGATTTAGAATGGTGAACGCGATCTGGGCAAACAACACCCATACCATGTCCTAGCGTACTAATTTGGACCCATCAAATGGTCGAAAACCGGCCTTGAAAGTTTGAAATGAGCCATCCGCATTGAAATGGCCAAGCAGCCAATACAAACAGTGGTTCATGGATTTTAAAGGGTCGCTCTATCACGACTTACACGGGGCAGATGGGTTTTAGATGTAAATAAATAATGTAAGTCAAATTTGGATGCTGTTCCTAGATCATACACTCTTGTTTATTCCCTATTTATTCCCGTCGCCAACCCCGCAATTGCTCTCACTTTTTATTTATTTCTCTTTGCATTTTAAATCTGCCATCTACATCCTCTTGATAACCTTCCACTTACTCATACTCAAGTCCGTCCACCTAGCGCTACCAGGATTATTAGCACTATCTCCTGTCGTTCCGAGTTCTCATAAATATCCTATCCATTCTTTCCAAGTTTTCGACTGAAATGTAGCAAGCTTGGAAAGAATGGAAATGTTAAAAATGAATATGAAGAAATAAACTGATTTATGCGTGTCTTCTTCTTCTAATCCCCGTCACCTCCATTTGTACAAAATTTGACAGTTTTTCGACCCAATCCACCCATGTAGCTTCTTTCACGATTTTTAGATACTTGAACCCCATTCTGTTCTCTCTAACTTTGCATAAGGCGCCCTTTTTCATCAATTTCCTCTTATTTTCCATTTTCTACTTTCACAATTGTAATTTTTCTTCATACTCCTTCATTTACCGTACTTCTCCCTTCCTCTATTTTTACCACTATTTCCAACTTTTTTCTCATCTTTCCCCTTTAATTTCTCATCCTTTATTCTATTTTTAACATTTTTTCTTTGGCAATCTTAACATTTTTTGAATTTTTGAGCTCGATCCTACTTCTTAATAATGTTCACTGTTTTATCTTTCTTTCCTATCCTCTCTTCTAACAATTAATTGCTCGATCAAACTCAAGCTCTTCATACACGATCTCGTCTTTCCTATATTTTTTTTATACATTTCCCTTGCCTTTCTTGATCTTTTCTCACTTTTGAGCGTACAGAGTACTTCCTAATCTTAATCCCTTTCCTATTTTCTATCGATGCCCTTTCTTCCTCTTCTCTTTACAATCCTCATTCCATCCGCTTTTACCACCTTTTTACTAACTTATTTTTTGCGTGCAAGGAATATTCCCAAAGTTAAGCATGTATTATCAGAAGTTTTTTGGACAGTTCTTAAAAATTGCAGGAATTTTTTAATTTTCAAAGCTTTAGAGAATTTCCTAAAATGTATTCAACAAATTACCTGAAATATTCACTTCTTTTAAGTGTTCCACCATTGCTGTGTTCTCCAGTATTCTGTCTGCAACTTTTATTTAATTTAGTTGCTTAAAAGTTAGATAAGTATTAAATATTTGGTTATTATATTACGAATACAATTTCGAACGCCAATCTAAACTTAAACCTAACGCATTTCGCTCTCGAGTCCTAACAATAAAGTACGCTATTAGAAGTATGTGCAAAAGTATTTTTTTCAAGATAATAAAAATCGATCGACAATTAAAAAAGTCCACAAAATCAATCATTATTGTTCTGCTTTATTCAAATGATAAATGAACCAATACAAAAATATAATCCACCTAAATTTTAGCAGAATGCTTTAGGAAAAAGAGCAAAACCAAAATTTGCATCAGATTAAAAAATGAGGTTATTTGAAATTAGGTGTTACAAGTAGTATAAATGATCGACTAGAAAATACAGTTTGATTAAGCGGCGGGTACCCACTGGAGTTTCATTTATTTCTTCTGGTGTCAATGGGGTAATTGCACCGCTTTGCATGTTTATTTTCGACCGCCTTCTGCTGAGACTGTGATATATTCCAGCAAGACTATTATAAGTGTCCAATATTGCAAAGACGTCACCCCTAGATGTTGACAATACAATTAGTTCTTGGATTGGAATAAGATCATACTTATTCTTTCCAGTTTTAAATTTCATTCGTTTATCGGCAGGAAAAGTATATCTGCGAAGTTCGAATATCCGAGATGGGTTCTTACGGGAAGTAAGCCGAATAAATGTAAGTTCTTCCAGTCCACATCCTTTTCCATCAGAAGAAGGAAGCCTGGTGGGAAAAAGCATGCCAGGAGATCTGGCACTGATAGAAAGAGCCCTCGACCTGGGAGCAGGAGACCTGGACCTGGGCCTAATAGGAGAAGGAGGCCTGTCAGCAGAATCTAACTGCCATCCTAATTCTGCAAAAAGAAACAGAGGATAATTTCTGATTACAATTATACTCATTTCGGATAAATTCCAATAGGGGTTGGAAAGAATAGTATTTAGGAAAGATTTCGTATTATGTCAGATGATATATTATACTATGAAATTATTATATCACAAAATTATTATATTATTATATTTACCAATAGAATTAAGGACGACCATCAGTGATAGTACTAGAGTAGAGAGGGTTCTCATTTTTTCTAATAGAGGTAAATCTGACTAATGTATTAATTAGAAATTCGGTTAACGGTGGAGATAATTAATATTGTGCTCCTTACTTAAGTATGCAATATATAGTAAAGTCGTTATCTGATGGACTCGATATGCCTCGAGCATGTAGATAAGAGATACCTTTTTATTTGACAAATCCCTATGTGCTTGCGTGCAATTAAAATATCTGTTCCATGTAAAGATATAAAAATTAGAACAAAAAATTCTGTTACGAATATACACCCACTGTTCTGTTGCTAAGTCAGATTTTGACAATGCAAATAAAAATACACAAGTTCTGTGTAAATTCACGATAAAACTGAGCCGGCTTAAAATTTTATAAGGATATAATGTGAATTATCTCTGTTTCATTCTGGTTAAATATATGAAATTTTTCCGTCTACTGTCGAATTCTTTGCTCTTAATGTAAAATATAATTTTTGGAATTCTATTTCTATTAGTTGTCAATTTCAAGATTATTCTTCCCCTTAAATTTCTCATTCTTTATTCCATTTTTAACTTTTTTCCGGTAGCGATCATAATAATTGTAACTGACGTTTTAAATAATGTTTACCTTTGGAGGCAATTGAAAGTTAAACTCTTAATTAATTAAATTGATCGAGATCTTTTTTTGGTTATCGAAGAAAAGAATAAACAAAAGAAAAAAAATTGAAAGCAAAATGGAATACAATATGCTTCGGTATTCCTTTTGCCAAGGTCAGCCTAGATGCTCGTTAATAGAAGATGGAAGTAGTTTAATTTCTGAAAAGGTTACCTACATTTTAACAACTGATAAAGAATTTCATCTTTAGAAGTAGCTACTGATTATATTACATGTTTTACGAATTCAGCGTTAATGGGATAAGAGGTTCCCAATTGAATTTTACATCATTTCATATATTATCAAAATCAGGGAAATAAGATAATCTAAAAGGTTTACAAAGGTTAAAAAAATCGAGAAGAATATAAAGTAATCATACATAATAAAAGGTTCCGAAATTTCCAAATAAAGATGAATTATTTGAGAAATAACTTTAAATTAGCTACATTTTCGTCCAGCATTTCAGACTTGAAATAATGGTTTTATTATACTACAGATAACTTAAAGGAAAAAGGGGAGGGAAACAAGAAGGGAATTCGATTTACAATTTTGTCTCAGTTACCGGCTGGGTTTTGCTTCTCTTCTGATTGGTCGAATTTCCTTACATTCTACTGGATCTTAATGCAAATTCAGGGCTATGCCAACCAGACGTATACTGGAGGACATCAACGTTAGAAGGGGTTGAAAATGGTGGGAATATTCAAAAGGCTTAATGTTTCAAGGTCATCTAAAGTTTCTTAGATTCAACGTTTCAAAGCGGGATTTTCATGAAATATGGAAAAATAAAGGCAAAATCAGTTCTTAAAATGAAAATATTCTCAATGAACGGTTAACCAAGTCTCGAAATACTGCACAGCTTTCGAAATCGTGAAGATAAATCCAGGGTTTCCAAAAATCAAATAATTATTATTAAAAACTAACTTTTGGTGTGTTGTAAAATTTATATACGATTTTATAGCGTCATACATGTTTTAAATTTTGGAGCTCAATTCACCTCCTTCCTAATTCTCACTCCTTTCTGTTTTTTCTTATCCCTTTTTACGGCATCACAACTCTCCTATCCCAATGGAGGACCAAATAGGCCTTGAACCGCAGGTGTGAATTGATTCAGAATGAAAAGAAATTTATTTACCAATTTATTAAAAATATATTATTGAAATAAAATGTATGACAAAAATCCGACAAGAATTTAGACAATAAGTATGAAGTTAGTTTAAATCATTAATAAGATTTCATTAAGAAAAAAATCTTCAGATAAGTTTTCGTTTGACGTGAGAAAATGTACAGTATTTGAAGACTGGTCTCTTCTTTATAATTGTAAACTCCTAAATTAACCTAATATATTAGGGATGTTACATCACTTTTAAACTACAATTATTTAACTTTTAGAAATTTTCAATTATTGACTTTCACTCCAACTTCACCACAACAATAAAAAGCGCGATAACGAAACTTTATTATAAAGGGCGTCAGTAATTCAATAAACAATTGGGGAAAGAACTTTGAAAACTCTGAAAGATCATACAGTCTCTTCAACAATAAACGTTCCTCGATTTCTCGAAAACTATTGGAGATTTTTAAAAGTTTACAAAAAAATTAAAGTAGGTTCAAAGGACTAATGCGCGCCTACCTAGTATATGGTCCAATCCCCATCGTTATCCAGAATGGCCTGGCACGATCTCGACAGGCTTTCCACTAATTTTTCAGCATAGTCTTCTGGTTTTTCCTGACGCATTGCAAGAGCTGTTTCAGGGTGAAAACACGTTTTCCCACAAGTTTCCTCTTTACAATGCTTCCAACGTTGCTGGTCAGCCCAAAGTTGTGATAGCATTTTCTGCTTTCCTGGCGGTGCAGAGACGGGTTCGATTTTTAAGGTCATCCACTGCAAGATCCAATCTCCAGAATCGGCTGCCGTCATCTTTATAGAAGACATTAGAAAACCACGTTTATATATTTTGAGCATTTGCTGAGCATTGAGGTTCTCGGTAAAGAGCTCTAAACCCTATTGGATGATACGAACGATAATGGAACGACTTGGAAAGAGCGGACTAGTCCTTTGAATTTACCATAATTTAGTAAAAAAAACTTTCAAAAATCCCTAATATTTTTAGAAAAATCGAGGAATGTTTCTTGTTGAACAGACTGTATATATTTCAGATATAACTTTGCAGACAGTTGCTTTTATTTATACGATACTACCCTATTATCTATTATCTATATATTCATTCAATAGACAATTTCAATTCTCGACGACGCAAGTTATATTCATATAAATAAGGCTAACCTCTAAGAGTTCCATTTCATTATTAATTTTTGAAAAGAGTCACGAATCTTTTCAAGATTTGCTAAATGCACGGGAATTATCTGAAACCATTTAGCAAATTAGGGGTAAACGCCAGGGCTTCTAGGCAAGGACCTATAACATCACCAGAAACAACTACCCGAGGTTATGTTTTAGATAAATGCTCAATGTCTGTTGGTTTACGCGTACCGTTCTGCGTGTTAATTGGTAACGATGCATAGTTACTAGACGTTTAGAAAATATTTTCTGCGACCTTAATGCATACGAATTCGTAGATCTTGATCGGGCACACGATTGATTAGTACCACTAAGCTAATCGATCCTTTATCGTATTTTACAATTACTCATTGTTATTATTTTATTATTTTATACAATCTAAGTTAAACGTCATACATTATTATAAAAAGTTTTCATTCTTCTTATGGATAATTTAAAAATAGAGTTAATTGATGCATTAAATGGAAGTACAAGTACTGTTAAAGCACAGTGCTTTCAACAAATGCAGCGCATTCCGTAAAGATCATGGCGCACGCATCGTACCCGCATTTTGTGAGTACATTGCGTGCGGCTAATATGCGCCCACACCTATTAAAGCTCAGTGCTTCCACCAAATGAAACGCATTCCGTAAATATCATGGTACACGCCTCCTACCCGCATTTGGTGCGCACATTGCGTTCGGTTAATATGCGCCCGCACCTATTGTTATCTGAGTATGTAGATGACAGCTTTCTAGTGTGTGGTGAGGTTAGTATTGGCACGTGCATTTTTCATTAGCAGCATGGATTCATTTATATTTGAGTATATTTTGGTTTGCAATGTGCCACTTTTTATAATTATTTAATGATGCCGCGTACTTTAAAAGAAGCATACAATTTTGAATATTTCGCCAGATACTTTAAATTAGAGGTTCTGAGATGTTCATTATAATAGAAAAATCTCCTTGATTTTTTCCAATAAGTATAGATGATGTTTGCGATACAAGATCGAGGTCACTCACTACGGGTACATCACTAATACTGGCGGGAAAATCCTCACTTATCAGAGCGTAGCAATCTAAATTGTCAATGTTCGATTTTAGGTAACGCTTCCTATTAAAAGTTGTATTAGTTATTCAAAGTCGGGTCATCACTTGGCTAACTTTCTGCAGACCGAGGGCTAAACAGTAATACTAACTGCATGGGAGAACATTTTATTTTTATAATGAATTAGAAAAAAAATTATTTTTCACCAATCATGTATTAGGACATTGAGTTTAATTTTCAAAAGATATTTAATTAAATAATAATATCTCTGCATAACACAAAAATTGTGTTCTTGATTTTAATCAATCAAAGTTAATCGTGTATGTAATTTAATTTTACTGTAAAAAAACATTTTTAAATTTAGGAAAAAATTTTTTTAAATTGGGAAACGAGGTCAAATCTAGGGGGTTTTTCTTTTTTTATTGGGAAGTAAGACCAAATCTAGGGGTAAAGAACCTCAGTCATCTGGCAACACTGCCAAGGTTCTTCAATTATTCTCTGACCCATTAAACTTGGAATGGGGACCATTATGAGTCTCAAAACGAACAGAATTACGTTCTTCATCAGTTAGAACCAATTTCCATTCATTAAGATCTTTGGAAAATAATGAAGTTTCTCAGGATAGTCTTTTTCTGTCCTGCCATGCCACAACGAAAATACCAATAGTTTCGGGGGCGTTAGTATGGCCAAAGGCATTATTTTACATTGGAATAATCCACGACTTGATAGTTTTTTCTCTAATTTTTTTCTAGACGAATATGAAGTAAACCTTTGCTACTTTGGAAATATGTTTAGCACAACGTAACTTGCCTAAAATAGAATTTATTCGAGGTAAAGGATAAGCATCCTTTTGGGATAATGATTTCCTACTTCTATCACATGTTCATTAAGATTAGTAAGCCCGGATCTTCCTTGATTTTGAGGAATATTATTTCGCTTGGAATGTTTTAAGTTTGACGAAGAATTTTGAAGATTAGTTTTAGTTTCTATCAAAGAAGGTAAACTTTCGAGTTAATCGAAAGTCCTACCTCAGGTTCATCAAACATCGAAATTAATTCCTTGCTTTCTCTTTCAGAACGATTAGGATCTTTATAAGATAAATCAGGTAGCAGGGATCTTTGAGGAGCTTAATGGTGGTCTACAAATTCGGTTAATTGAGTCAGTTTTTTCAACGGATACTATAATCTTTCCAAACTGAACTAAACTATAACTACTGTCTCTGGGAAAAACCTATTGATATTTGGCAAAAGGTTCCTATGAATGAAGATAATTCCCTTAGAAACAGAATATCTACGTACGACTCTGTCAAACAACGATATCATTCAAGTGAAATAATCGGGAATACGTTCACGATCACCTTGGGACCTTTGCTGAACTTCCTGTCTGGTTCCAAATTAGAAATATGCATAAGTAAATCGGGATCTAAAATATCGAGCAAAATCGTCATAAGTTCTTCAATATTGACACATAAAATAGAACAATTTTTGAGAAAGCCTTGCAGGGAAGTAAGGAAGTACTTGGATTATAACAATATCAATAAGAGGGACAATGGCAAGACCATCTTACATTTCAACGAAAAATGTTATGGGATTTAAATATAGAAGAGGACACTTAACTAAATTGTTTCCTTTTTGTCGTTAGAGCCGTCTTCTTCGGAAGCTGCTGAAGAAAAACGTGAACGGTTTTTTGTTTCATCTGATTATTCGCATTTCCTTACATTGCACACAATCTCATTTCAAACACAGGGTCATTTTCTTCAAAGTTTCTTCTAATTCAATATTCGTAATCTTCTGAACTAATTGGGAAGATCTAACCTAATTCGCTGCAATAGATGATCAATCAACATAGCACTTTTCCAATCATAAAATTGAAAAAAGATCGTTACCGTAAATCCACCGAAAAAGTTGACACACAGGAACATTAATCTCTCGATGAATAAGGGCCTGAGGCTACACAAGGTTCAGTACGTAAAGTTTGAACATGATGATGACGCCTTCTGAGATTCGGAAAAAATGATGAATTTCCCGCCAGGTTAAGTACGGCCAGAAATATACGGAAGGACATGAACGATAGAAGTGGTTGAAAATGGCGGACATGTTCCAAAGGTCAAAGCTTAAAGGTCATCCAAAGTTTCTCAACTCCAATTTTCTTGACGGATCAGGCTCTAGAACGAGATTTCCATAAAAAGGGGAAAATACAGGCAAAATTATTCCTGAAAATTAAAATATTCAAAATCATTCCTGAAAATTAAAATATTCAAAATCAAATTAATTTTTGTCAGTTGTAAAATTTGTATAAAATTTTACGGCTTAACAAATTTTTAACATTTTTTAGCTCGATGCTACTTCTTCCTATCCTCACTCTTTCCTGTTTTTTCCTCTATCATTTCCTATCAACTTATTCTCGTTCGAGCATAAACCCGTTCTACACAATCTCTCCTTTTCTACCGTTTTTCTATACAATTCCCTTGTATTTCTTTCTCTGTTGTCAGATTTAAAAGTCCAAAGTACTTCCTGATGAAATCTCTTTCCTATTTGCTATCGATTGAAATCTTTTCCCTTTTCTTTATATTTCTAATGCCATCTACTTTTACGACTTTTCTTTATTAACTGATTGTAGACCTTTTTCTTGAACTTTTAAATACATTCTATGTACAACTCTCTTTTTCATTTTATTTTTACCTTCGCATCCTTTTTATTCTCATTGTTATGACTCTTTTCTGCCATTACGTTTATTATGAGACAGTGCGCCGAATCTTTTTGGGACATTCTTTCACAATTTTAAGTATCAAAAATGCCAAGCTAATAAAAATCATGAACTAGAGCTGCAGAAAATTTCCATCAGATTGAAAAGGGTGGCTAGTTAAAATTTTGGGTTATTCTTAGGATAAATGTTGGACTAGAAAATTCCATTTCATTAAGCGGTGGGCACCCACTGGAGTTTCATTTATTTCTCCTGATGTCAATGGGGCAATTGCATTGCTTTCCAGGTTTATTTTCGACCGCCTTCTGCTGAGACTGTGATACATTCCGACAAGAGTATTATAAATTTCCAATATTGCAAAGACGTCACTAGCGGATGTTGACAGTACAATAAGTTCTTGGATAGGAATAAGCTCATACTTATTCTTTCGATTTCTTAATTTCATTTGTTCATCGACAGGAAAAGTACATCTTCGAAGGGAAGCAAGCCGAATAAATGCAAGTTCTTCAAGTCCACATCCATTTCCGTCAGAAGAATGAAGCCTGGTAGGAAAACGCGTAACAGGAGGAGTTTTGGACATGGCAGAAAGAGCCCTTAACCTGCGAGCAGGAGACCTGGATCTGGACCTAATAGGAGAAGGATGCCTGTCAGTAGAATCAAGCTGCCAACCTAATTCTACAAGAAGAAACATAGGATTAATTTTTTCGATAGTACTTGATGAAACTGGTAAGGACTTAAAAGATTCTTTAACAGCGATGGTTATCGAAGTAGACACATCTGTTTTTCTGGAGTTTAAAACCAAAGTATAGTATAATACATTTTTAATCGCAGTGCTATGGGACTTAAATAGATCAGGCTAACAGGGCAGTAATAAAAACTCAATTATAAAATCAGTACAATTATCCTCGAAAGATATTTGGTTTTTTGTGTAAATATCAGATTTGTGTAACCTTTTTAATTTCGATTTGTTATTCCAAGACGTTCTGTATTCCCGAGATAAATACTGATCAAATTTTCACTTACTTCGAAAAATTCCAATACGGTTTGTAACTAATAGCAATTAGGATAGATTTCGTATTATGTCAGATTATATTTAATTATACTATGAAATTATTATATTATTATATTTACCAATAGAATTAAGGATGACCGCCAGTGACAGTACCAGAATAGACAGGGTCCTCATTTTTTCTATTAGCTGTTATTCTGATTAATGTATTAATTAAGACTTCGGTTAAAGGTGAAACTAATGATTATTGTGTTCATTTATATAAGTGTGTAATATATATTACAGTCGTTATCTCATGGACTCTATATGCCTCGAGCTTTTAGATAAGAGAGATATTTTAAATTTCAAAATCCGTAAGTGTATGCTTGTAACTAAAATACATATTTCATATTTAGATATAAAAATTAGACCTGCAACTGATTTTACGAATATAAAACGATGATTTTTCTGTTGCTAAGGCATATTCTGACATTGCAAATAGAAATCACACCATTTTTGTGTACTTAAACGATAAAATTGTGCCGATTTAAAAGGTCATGAAGGTATAATCTTAATTCTATATCTTTCATGCAAAATGTATGGAATTTTTCCTATCTGCTGCAGAATTCGTTACAGACAGCATTTTCTTTCTCTCCTGATTGATTTCGTAACTCCAAGGTTGTTGATGGGTCAAGATCCAAAGCATGACTTTCATGAAATAGGGAAAAATGCAGCCAAAATCAGTTCTTAAAATTCAAATATTCTAAGTCAACGGTTAGCCAAGTCTCGAAATACGGCGAAGTGGTGAAGCCCAATTGAAGGGTTTCTAATCAATTTTGAAATGTTTTAATTCCATTGAATTTGAATAGGTATATAGTGCCTTGCCATATTATTAGGCCAAAGCTAAACAATTACAATTTTTACATTATTTTTATCATTTCGATGGGTTCTACGAAGAATAAGCAGTCTTTTCGTTACCTTTCAGAATTAGGCTAACTTCATTTAGCTAAGTTTTCAGGAGGAAGAAATAACCCATTATTTTTCGAAACATTTCCTACGAATTGAAAACTCCAGTATTTTTTATTACAGTTTGTAATGTAATTTAGGCTCCTATAATTTTAAAAATAAGAAAATTTGAAAGGTTTGATCTCTTTTAACACTTCTAAATGTTTAATAAATT
>JAWWLR010202106.1:5503-16087 GCA_035041075.1 Acraspis erinacei | reverse complement strand
GTTTAAAAGTTTCACAATAATAACTTGTGACTGCGTCATTTAGAGACGAAGGCTCTTTATTGTTTTCACTTTTAATGATTTTAAAAATGAGTAATTAGCTAAATTTTCCTTATCTAGTTCCAGAGCTGGTTGCTTACAATTTTTAATGTTTAGTATACATCAGAATTGTCTAAAGTTAAATAAAATAATATGTAATAATGCTAAGTTTGATATTTAAAATTTTTTTGTACAATAAGAAGTAAGCTCAATCACCTGTCAATTCAAACTTGTGAAAAAGTTTTCTTATGCTACCTTATTTGAAAAACTCGTTATTCATCAAATAAATTCGTATTTATTAGTAGAAAATAAATTTTTTTGGTGAAAAATTGAACTTCCTGGATCAGTTGCACATTTATTACATTCTCATCAGAGAAGTCATTCATTTTTTTAAAAATAATTCTTCTAAATTTAAGCAAAAATTCAACTAAATACAAGTAGCTATCTTTTTCTTGAATTTTTTTATAAAAAAAGTAAGTTTATTGCTTACATCTACATTCTTTTTAGAGATTTTTATCAGAGGCGCTCTTATTTGTTTGGACGTTTGGCCAAGGGAGAGGGAAACTGCAGAAAACCTTTCCGGAGCCAAGGTGGTTCGCTTTATTGAATGACGTCATCGTGCCGGTATGAGCAGTATCTATTGATTTCACTTACTTGAAGGGATTTAAAAAAATTGTCATGACTTTATAGTATTTTTTTATGTTGCGAAAAACTTTTGAAAGTTTTAAAAATTTCTAGGTATTTCAAAAGTTTTTAACATGTTTTAAATATTTTAGTTAAGCTGCATTCACATTCTCCGGTTTCTCATTTTTGTCGCAACTCAAATCAACAGGAAATCACTGTACTTTTGCAGATCAGCATTTTCCAGGGTATATTACATAATTATATATTAAACAAGTAAGAAATTCCGAAATAGGTAGATAATCGACAAATTATTTGAAAAATTTAAAAGGCAACTTTATCTCTTTAAATAATAAAAGCAAAGAGAATTCTATGGAACTTAAAACAAAAAAGGGAATCTTTTTTTATACCTTCTTAAAATGGCCGTGTAATTATTTTACATTTTTAAGTTCAAAAATTAAACATTATTTCATCCTTAAAGATTTAATTTTAAAATATTCAACCTGGAATGTCATTGGAAGCGGTTAAAATTGAACCATTTTGACTCAGGAATTACTTTATCTAATATAAATTGTTTCCAATTTAATAATTTGTAATTTATTTATTACAAATTGAAGCTGTAAGAACATTGCATTTGAATTTAGGTTCTTGAAATTATAACTATTTAAAATTTAAAATTATTTCACTGAAGAATACTTTACAGGAAAATGCTGCTGTTAAATTTGTTTCAGTTTAAATTACAATAGTCACAATTTTCATTCTCATATCTGAATTCTTGAACATAGGTGCATATCGGCGAATAAAATACCTTAAGCCTAAGCAATAAATTAAAATATGCAATAATATAAAAATTACGATGATAACAATCTTTTCAAACATATCTTTCTCAAGCGCAGCAAAAAAGTTCTTAGTAAACGATTCTAAATTAATTCTACTGCTCAGGACTAGTGACATTCATAACAAAAAAAGTACAAATTTCAACTTGCATTTACGATTGTTTTGTTTATTTTGAGTTAAAATGAACCACGTAAACAGAGAAATAAATCGAAAAAATATTCAGCAGTCCTTCATCGCCAATTTGTTTTTTTCCACAGAAAAATCCATTTTTCTTGAAAGCAGCAGATTGCAATGCAATAATGTACAATAAAAATAAAAACAATAAAAAACATGCGTTTAATTAAAATCAATATTTTTTGTATACAAGTTTTTTTTACTTATACATACTTAAGGAGATATTTGTAAAGCAAATTGTTATATAGAAGCATTAGTTTTCTGCTTGTCTCGCTGAGTGGTCTCTTAAATATAAATATTTAAATAAACAAATAATCATTTTAATCGATCACATCTCATTTATTCTGTACAATTTTGCGCAGCCTCTAAATGTCATCCGATTTATTTCTGGTTCCTCGTGGTGTCTTTTTATTCTCAACAAAACGGAAACATAAAAATTTCACTTCTTATCCACATAGTTCGGCCTATGATACTTTATTAAATAATAATCAGAAGTTTTGTCAAATTTTGAATTGAGGTGAAGTATTAATTAATTAAAGTTAACAAAATCATTGTCTAAAGAATGTATTATCGTTGTTATTATCATATTCTCTTTGCTTAATTATAGAATTTTGCTGTGTTTTTACTGAAATTTGCAACTCTTTGTCCTTTTGCTTCGCCTTTTTATTTATGAGCAATAAATCAATCTCAACCAAAATTATATTTCAAATAGTATTTTTTTCAGTCAATTATTTTAGCGCTTTTCACATTGTTTCAAAAATTGATTTAAACAAAAAACCTATCTTACACAAGAGATAAATACGAAGAATGGAGTAATTAGAAACCCGTAGAAGGAATAAGTCTTCAAATGATTAGCAAAAGTTTTGTTTTGAATTAAAACAACAATTTTTTTGCAAAGCGTAAAAGAAAAAATTTAAATTGCAAATATTTTAATATGAGGGGAGGGTCTGATTCCAAATTTTTCTTTAACGCTTTGCCATAAACTTCCTGTTATAATTCAAAACAAAATGTTTAAAATTCGTGTTAAGACCTAGCCCTTCCACCTACTCCTAATTATTCCATTCTTTGTTTTTTCTTCTTATTTGAGGTAGTTTAAAAAACAAATTTTAAGCGTTGGGAAAAGAGAGAAAATAGATTTTGCTGAGGTGGACTTATTACTTGTTTATAACTAAAAAGGCGAAGCAAATTTAAACATTTTAGATGAAATCGCAAGTTACTATCATTAATATAAATGAAGACACTCATAAACAACAATAATTTGTTTAAAGAATTATTTTTTGTTCATCTAATTGATTATTAAGTCACGCCTAATGAAACTTGGACAAATAGATAAAAATTTCAGAAACAATCGAAACATTCCACCATTAAGTAACAGAAAATTGTTACCAACGATAATAATTTTTTTAAACAATTATTTTTGTTAACTTTAATTCATCCTGACCATAGGTTTTCAAATAGTGTTTCTGATGAAAACATGGGTCTATTATACGTGTCTTATGTCATATCTAACAGCAAATAAAAAGCTCCCGTACTATTTTTTTCCACTTCAATGTACCTATACCTAATTATTATATTCTTTCTATGATTCCAATTTAAAAGTTTGATAACATCATTCTAAAAACGCCCAATTTATGAGTACTCAAGTATGCAGTTGTTTCATTTTAAAAATTAAGAAAATTTAAATATTTGTTTTAAGTCTCTTTTTTATGGTTCAGTTGAAACCATTAACAATATTAAAATATACTGTTATTGGGCATTTTTATATGGCAAAATTCCAAAAACTTGCCAAATCAAAAACTGTTTAATTTTTAGTACTGTGACCATTTTAAATTAAAGGAATTACAAATAAATTTATATTTGAAAACAATGTATGATTTTGAACACAGTAAAATAAAGTTAGTTTCACTTCGATCAATTTTCTCTGTGATAAATTAGGCATTGTTATTCTGCCTTTACAATTGATAAGGTTCAAACGTTTAAATTTTTATCTTAGATTTTTATGTTCTTATAAATAATTCTTTTATTTAATTTTGTTATGACGCAGACTCTTTACAAGTTTCGCAATATTAGCTTTGGGTTGCGTCGTGTACAGCTTAAGGATTTTTTTTATTGCTTTGAAAAAGTTGAAAAAGTATAATTAGTTAAATGTTTATAATCTTTATTAAGAGATAACACCGAAAAAGATTTTCTCAAACCAGAAGAAAACCCATTATAAGGGGTAATTTATTAAAAAGAATATTATCATTTTGACTTTAAAATTAATTTGTTTTCAATGTATTTTTAGTTTAGATTATTGAAAATTAGAAGATTCGCTTGGTTGTTATAGAAATATTCTATTCTTAATTTGTAGTAAAATTTTCATACAGATGTCCCTAGGGATATGAAAAGCCGCTCTTTTGAAGAAAAAAATTATTTTTAATGAATTTCCAATCCTCGCCGTGAGCCTCAGTGCAATTACTTCACAATCGTGTATTTTTTTTATTAAACTTCCATAAATTACTTAATATTATTTTTATAAAAAGCCAGGTGCATCTCTAAATTTCCCTGATATAGCTATTATCCACTATGCGAATCAGCTACTCTAAAAAACCTGGATTTAGATTTCATCTTCAAGGGGATTAGATAGAAGGAAAACTAAGTGATAATTTATACATAGATGTATATTTCTGGGTGTATACTTAAAAATAACTCAAAGAAAAAGATTACTGATGCAACTAGAGACTTTATTTAATTTTATTACTTACACTTATATTCTTTTATAACATTTGTATATAATAAAAAAATGAATACTATCTACTTCCTACCATCTACTGACGGATTCTTATGTAAGGTCGCTCACATTTTCATGGACCTTTAACCAATCCTAGGTGGTGCAACATCCGAAACGTCTCTCTCGGCCAATTTTAATTTCTTGAATTCATTTAGCTGAAAGAAAAAATACGATTAGAAAATAATAACCGTAAATAAAATTTTAAAATAATTTTGTTACATTTTTGCAGAAATATAGATTCTTACTAGTTTTGTGGACATATATACTGTATTTGAATACGTGATCCAAGTCACAGCTTCCGAGCATGGTGGATAGTCTAACGATCCTTTGTGAAATGAAAAAAGTCCTTCCTTATTATCTACAAGACTTGTTAAGCTAATCGGGGATATATCTGCTGTTGAATTTATGGAATGCACCTTATGTAGATTTTTTTCCAGATTATCAAATATATGTTCGGAACATGAATCTTGACTCTGAAATTTCAAGGATGTATCAATAACATGGGACGAGCCCTGCTGAAAAATTTGTGCAAAAAAGTACAAAACGCTAAAACTATTTTTAAAGGTAGCTAGAAACAAATGCAATACTGTGTGTTTCAGCAAAAAATTTCTTCTTTTCGAAAATAATACGTATGTATATTTAGAAGCCAAATTAATTTTAGAGTAGTAAAATATAATAATTACTAATGCAACACAACAAAATCAAATTTTATAGGATTTAAAAAATATATTTAAACCCTTCTTTTGACGCTTTTCTATCAATATATATTTTTTTAAACAACCCAAACATGAGCTTGAACATAGAATTCTTTTTTGTAAGAGTGATTATTTCCAAATTTTAGTTTAGAATGATTAAATTGCAATATTCTAAACATTTTTCATCCTAAGACAAGAGAGAATGACATGTTTTCTGTAAAACCTGTAAATTTCCATAGATTCTATAGGTTGTAAATTATTTTAGAAGTATTTCTTATAAATTTTGGTAAGAAATTGAAATTTTAATCAAACTCAACTATATAAAAAGGTAATTATTTCTTACGAATAATAAACAAAGTAAACTATAATTTTTAGTACAGTTTCTCAATGTTTTTATTTTTGCGGTATCGTGTATTGTGTAGTTAAGATATGTCATTTTCTACAATGACTGAAATACTTCAGTTTTATTTAACGTCTGGCAAGCCTTTCAACACAGTAAATAATATTATTAATAAAAAACTATACGCATTTTCAAATTGAAAAATTTTACTGTACTATTTCTTTCAAAATTTAGAATAATTATATGAGATTAAAATAAAATTTAAAACCATTATTAAGGTCCAAAAATTAAGTAATGTGAAGGATTCCTGAAACTAAAATGAAGAATCGAACGACCAAGTTTGGACAACAACCATAAAATGTTCCCATTGCAATCTGAAAAAACAACCTTTTCTTCTTCTCATTTCCCACTAAAAAAAGAAAAGGAAAGGAGAATGCAAGGAAAATAATAATGGACAAAGCGAAAATGAGAAGAAGAAAAGGTTTTTTTCAGATTGCAGGGGGAACATTTTATGGTGCTTTTCCAAATTTGGTCGTTAGATTCTTGATTTTAGTGTCAGGAATTCTTGACACTATTTCCTTCTTTAGTTTTCTGCAAAAAAGTAGAATAAAATAGTTGATCCTCGTTTTTACGAAAATTTACAGTTGTAGAAATTATTTATTTCTTTTCAACAATTTTTAGTTTCAGGAAATTTATACATTTTCCAGAAATTGGCCAATTCAAATATTTCAAGATATTACCAAAGATTTTTCGGGTTTTAAAATTTTTTTAAATGAAAAAAATAATTAATTAAAAGAATCAAATTTTTCTTTCCTCCTTTTTATTTTTCTTTAAAATTTTTGTTCTAAAAAATTGAGATTACATTTGGAGCATTTTTTGTTTATTCTTTGTCGTCCAAATTTGGTCGTTGGATTTATGTTTCTTTTTACAGAAGTTTGCGTCAATTTTTTGATTGGACGTTAAATAAGATATGATTTGAATGGCTAAACATCATTTCCTTTGAAATTTATTCTGAATGCATACTAAAGTAATTATAAGTTTACTAAATTCAATAAATTTCTGCATATTTTTTCAATTCAGTTTTTTTAATGGAGCATGAATTTGTATGAGTTTCATCAAGTTTGTCATATTTCCCTTGAATTGCTTTAATTTCGCTGCAAGTTTACTTAAATGGAATACATTTTTTTTCGTTTATTTTACGTCTTTTGAATTTAAGTTGAATTTTTTAAAATCTTATGAACCTAATTATTTTGAAGAATTTTAAATGAAGAAAAAAGTCAATTTTACATTACTCATGCATATTCATCACTTCTTACTACATTTTGGGTTACAAACTGGTTAATTTTATTCACTTTTTCAATTTCAATAGCTCACTTTCCGAGGTAAATTATGCTCCAGTAGCCACGAGAAACATAAATTAAAAAAATAAATTTAAAAAAATGTAATCATCTCAACAGAATAAACAACATATGCGTAAAACTTATTATAGTGAAATTGGAAATAAATGTGAAAATTTTTCATAATATCCCCCTTATTTTCAGTTTTCCCAATATAATATTTTTGCAGTATTTCTTACTTACATTGAGCATCACTTTAATTACTGCAACACCATCATTATGTGATTGAGCTTTCTTAAATGATTTCAAATCTGTTCTATAAAAAAACAGGTGCATCTCCATGCGTCGCCTAATAAACAGTAATGAAGATATGACATTCAAAATGGTAATTTTTTTAAGTTTAGTGAAAATAAAAATAAAAAAGTGCATTTTTGACTTACGCCAATTCAGCTCTTGCTAAGGAACCACCTGGCGCAACCACAGCCCACTTTTTATTCGTACCGTGTAAATAAAAATTATTATTTAATTAATATATATATTAATTAATTATAATTTTTACTGATTAACTTAATGTATCCATACGCGAATGGAATAAAAATAAATTAAGAATTTATTTTACCTGGTAAGCCATTACTAATATTTACTAATTATTTGTAATTAAATTTTGTTTTGAAGATCTACCTGTTTTTGGGCCCAAAGAAAAGTGACTTTTTCAAAAACATAATTCCCATGAATGGGTCTACCAGTAAAGCTTGGAGGTTTTCCAGTCCAATCAGCTTTTATTTCCACTGTATTATGAGAAAAATAAAGAAAAATGTATACAATAAAATGAAACAGAATTTAATTAAAAATTTAAATAAATAAAGTTTAATACCAGTGTAACCAGTATTCTTCAGGGTAGTTTTTGTTGGTAATTTATGAAAGTCTGTAAGGTTCAGTTTTGGATGCATTGTTGGATTAATAAGCTCTGCATTTTCCTTTGAAAACATGGGAGGCTGCTGTTTCCAATTACATTCGGGAAATTTGTTGTGCCCGCTTTTTGCATCTTTGTGACTGAATGCATCTGTGAAAAACAATTTCTTTAAAGGTTTATGGCAAGAAGCGATATTCTAAGTTGTAACTTTTTTTATTTGCATAATTAAAAAATATAATGTTGCTGATTGTTTATTGAAAAAAACATTTTATCTTTTTAATGTGTATATATTTGCATTTATATTTTATAGACACAGGTAAGTTTTTAACAAATTTTATTTAAAATGCAACTTACTCGTTTGCAAGATGATACTATAAAGAATAGTCGCGATCAGGTTTCGCTGGATCATTTTTAAATACTGCATATTCTAAAATCATATAAAGGAAAATTAGCATAAATGTGCTTTTAGATTCAAATTTAAGCACTTACTTCTTTCTTGATTCACTTGAAGATCTAGTGGTTTGATGAATAAATTTAAAAGTCTACTAATCAGATGCTGGTATCCCGAAAGCAGAATTTGCTATTGAAAAAACGACTATATATAGACCGAGTCTCTTATGGCTCTTATCTTGTTTTTTCAATGATTATCATGCCACGTACGTGTGTCTTGAATTTACTTCTACACACGTTTCTAATTTTCGTCGCATTAAAAATTTTATGATATCATAAGTGGATGTAATTGTTTTTTTTTTGAGTGGGGGAGCATATTACATCAACCTATTCCTCGGTTGGGAAACTCAAATCGATGTTATCTCTCATATTTCACAATCTGCGTGAAAGACTCTTCTTACAGACTTCATGAAAAAATATTGATCTATTTTTATGAGTTAGTTACTGAAATAATTGTTTGCTAAAAACATGAGTCTTTTAGACAAGAATTATTTTCTATGCATCAGAAAATAATTGGTTCAATTCGAATGTGGTTTCATATTGTACAATTCTAAAAACCTGAAATAAAAAATTATTCAATTTTCATTACTGGGCACATTTAAACCTCCACAGTTTTTTATTGGGTCTCCGAGCATCTAACGGACTTTTCAATTTGAGGGAAAGGAGGCTAATTGTTGTTTGGAGAATTTATAATTTTTCAGGCTGCATACTCTAAATTATGGATTTTGGAGTCTACTTCTTTGAAATTTTAACAATTTTGAATATGTTCTTTTGAAGAAATGTTTCAGTTTAAACCTCACATGATAAAATTGATTTTAATTAGAAGTTCCTTTTTAATCACGAAAATAATAAGCAAGAAAGCAAAAAAAAGAAAAACAGCGTTTAGATTATTGGAAATTAGAATAGTTAATGTTTTGGTAAGATTTAATTCAGGTTTAGAATCTTTAGTAGAATTTTTATATAGATTTTCCTAAAAAAATAATAACTCATTCCTAAATGCTATTATTGGGAATCTTCTTATAGTGAAATTCTGAAAACTTGCAAAATCCAAAAATGTTTAATTTTGAGTACTGCTACCATTTTAAATTAAAGGAATTAAAAAAAAATTATATTTTTAAACATTATCTGAATTTGATAACAACAAAATTAGGTTCGCTCAGTATAGATCAACTTTCTCTGTGATAAATTATTCGTTATTATTATGCCTTTGGAATTAATAAATTTCGAATGTTTTAATTTTTAGCTTCGATGATTCGAGACCAGAAAAAATCAATTTTATAGGTGTTGTTTTGCTTGATAAAATTTCTTACATTTGCTGAGTAATTTTTAACGTGAATAAGCGAAGATGAAGAACATTAAATGTGTGAGTAATTCAATTATTTGATTTTCATTTGACGTAGACTGTTTACAAGTTTCGCAATATTTACTTCGGTGTGCGTCATTTATAGCCTAAGATTCTTTATTGTTTTAATACGGTCGAAAAAGAGTAATTAGATAAATTTTGGTATTTCCATTGAGAGAAATCAGCGAAAAATATTTTTGCAAACCAGAAGAAAACCGCGAATTGACAAGGATTTTTTTTTAAAGTTTAATGGTCGTCCTGACATATTTTTACATACACTAACGAATGTCCGCCTTCGATTTTATTCTACTTGAGTTATGTTGTAATACTAAAAAATTGGGTTTTAGGGTTGAAAATTTTCTTAAAAAAACTTTGTAGAATATGAGTTATATTTCGATTTGAAATATTCGGAATTTAAATTATTTAATATTGAATTCAATACGGTATTTGTGTGTATTTTATTATATAAAGCATACATTCGATTATTTTCGTGGAAAACCACTGAATTTTCCCTTTTTTCAGTGAATTTTTGTTTCTGAAATCTGAAGCTTTAATACTTTCATTTTTTTAAATTCCTGTGTTACTTTTTTTCTAATTTCCATTTCTCAAGTTTTAAAATGTTGAGTTTTGAAAGCCTAAAAATTTGAAAATTTTCACTTTTTCGGCTCTAAAGTTTTAGAATGTTAATTCATACCATTCCAATTTTTTAAACTTGCAGTATTTTTTTTTCATTCTTAGGAAAGTTACAAGGCGTTCTGTTTTTAGTTCTTTGGTTGTATTTTTTAAGGATTAAGAGCTTCAATAAAATTAAAACTTTTTTTTTTAATTAAAAAAATGAAAATGATTCTTCTTTGACATTTTTCTTATTAATCAGGCTTGAAATTATTAATCATTTAATTTGAAGGCTACTTATTTTAAATATTTACAATTCAAAATTCGATTTTAAAACCTGTATAATTTCTTAGCCCATCAAATAAAACATATTCAAATAAAATAAATCTTCCAATTTGAATTCATTATACATTCTTATTTCCACTTTAAAAACATGAATTTTAATTATTTTTATTTT
>JAWWLR010202098.1:2583-16094 GCA_035041075.1 Acraspis erinacei | reverse complement strand
CCTATTATCCCTCTGTTTGTAGCTTAATAAGAAGAAAAATAATGAATTTAAACAAATTCTGATTATTGGAAATGAAAGAGTAACGCAGAAACTATAGATTGGAACAAAAAAATGAAAATGTTTTTTTTTTCCGCATTAGGTCCCTTTTCTCGCGGACGGTAACATATTTGTTTTATCTTAGTTGTCTATGCATTTCTGCAATGCATAGATTTCGGGGATAATACATGAGAGCACACACAGGCCTAATTCGCGCACGCTCGCTTGTATTTAAATTTTCGTAAATTCGAAATAACGTTTTAATATTTGTACGTTTCACTGTCCGAATCTGTTTCGCGGACCTATACTGCATATACCAAAACGCGATTAACGAAAGTCTATTTAAAAAAAAGAAGCTGTTTTTTAGTTTGGCTTGAGGGATATCAACTGCATATAAAAAATCTTACATTAAATGCAAAAACAACAAAAGGTAAAGGGTTTAGAACGCGGCTCCTTCATTTCATTTCAATTATAATGTCAACTCTTGGAGGTTCCTGAAACGGAAGCCTCCAGATCACAACTGCCGTTTTCTGGCAGAGTCGCTTTTTTATGATTTCTTTTTCTATCGCCTTTCCACTCTTATGTCAAAACATATGGCTGGGAGTCGTTAGAGTCTGCGCTTTAGTCTCTCTCCTTTATGATACAAATTTTACGGAGATTCACACACGATATAGTCCTTTTACCTCGGTGTTAGTTTTCGGCTTAGTTTCACCGCGATTTCTCTCCACAGAGTTCCATCTTAAAATTTTATACTATAATTGCTTTTAAACATTTTTATTCAAAAGCTTTTCAGTCTTTTAAATATCTTTCATTTATAATAAAACTCTTTTCTTGCGGATTCATATCTTAGTCGCATAATATAAAAAAACATAGTTTCGCAAAATCTGATGAGAGTGCAGTTTCTAGCGTTTGCGAATTTACTCTGAGCACATAACAGCTCTTTTCAAAGGCATCAACGATACCCAAATATCTAAGCTACGAAATCTGATAAGTGTTATACGATATTAAGCCTTTTATTTTATTGTATTAAATTATTAACAGAGCCATCGAAATGGTAGTTAAGCGAGATTTTAGGCCTTGGTTAAATGTAGATATAATTTTAAATTTAACGAAAATGTCGAAGGATTTTTACGAAACGATTAAAAGTATGCACGGTGCTGCACATTCTGTAAGCAATAGAGAGCATAACATACGTAGATTTTTTATTGAACTTAATTAATTCCGCATCGAAATATATTACTTTTTATATTTTTTTAGAGAATTGCGAAGAAAAGAATTAAATTGGAAAAAGTTGATGCACCTGAAGAGGGTAACAACAAAATGTTATTATTAAAATCTATACGCATATATGATTTTTAAATAATAATGTGGACACGTTTATATCATATAGCTCTGCTTTAAATTGAGGCACTGTACTGCTCTCCATTGCATTTGTTCTTTGTATTGCACCACAGGTTCTATGTTTTTACATAGGACGTGGAGCTTTACACCGTGTAAGCGTGACTTGGAGAAGTATAGGATGCAGGCGTCGATATACGGGTTCTTAACAGTTGATTTTTCAGATGAAGTTGTCAGTCCAAGAAAATTATTTTTGATATACTATTGGACCCACAAAATAAACAGATATTTAGTGATCAACATATTTCCCATGAAGTGAACTTAATGATATTCGCAGTAATTATACTTAGAGCTTCTTAAGGGAACTGAACATGGGAACAACAACAAGGGAACTTAACATTTTTTAAATAAAACAAAAAGTATTTCGTTATTGTAAAATAACATTTTTGTGTAATTACAGGCATAGGGTACAGTGTCAAGCAGTCTGTAGTATACAATGTTGATGTTGGCATATTATCCTGACGTACAGGCAAGGCAATCAATTTCAAACCGAATTTTCTGCAAACTAAACAATCTTTTATTTTAACAAGTTTCATCATTAAGACAAGAAGTTTTAATGAAAATGATCAATCATCAACTGAGACAAGAAATTTTTAGCAAAGTACTTTAAATTTGAAGCAAGTAGTAGAATCTTTTATCAAAAAAATCCGTCCTCAACAGAAATAGTAATGGTTGATATTTTAAAACAAATAGCATTTTTATTAAGAATGAAGGAAAAATAAATTGAACAAAAAAGTATGCATTTTTAATAAAATAGTAGAATACTTAGACAAAAAATCTTCCGGCAAGTTTGGGCGAGCTTAGGGCGCGTGAGTGTTGGTTATCGCGCTTCGCGCTCGACGATATATTTACCTCGCGCTGCTCCTTCGGGCTTTGTGTATTCCCCACACTTGGACACTCACTGTTTAAAACTAAAGTTCAAAGCATCAACAACAGTAATTTGGTTAATGTGAATTCTTTTTGGTTAAAGCTCCTTTTGGCTTGAACGACCACATTCTCATCACGTATCTCGTGCGTCGCATTCGAGTTTATTCCTCAAATTATATATCATTTCCATAAATTTATATTATTACAATTCAAAACACGCATTGACATTAAATCACACGTAGTTTGATTATTTCGTTAAAAAATGACATTCTTTATCAAAACTGTAGGTATTAAGCATTTTAATGCAACTTCTGCCCTTTTTTGAAAACCTTAATTTCCTCATTTCCAATTTTATTTTTACGATTTAAAAGTTACAAATTCGATCTATGCAGCAGCCTGGCAGTTTTTTAACTTTTAAATTATATCCCTAATCTCAATGAAACAGACTTTGTCAATTGAATTTTCTACCGCATTGTGTTCTACATCGTAGTTGTGGTACTCTTTTGTATTATCTCCTAATAATTTACAAAAAGATTCTCTCCAAGCGTCTGGAGTCTAGAGTCTAGTTACAACAACAGTCCAACGAAATTTAGATTAATAAGGGGGGGGGTCAGCATCGTTGTGTTAGATGTGAGTTCATGTGGTCTCATTTTCACATTCCCGCTCGTCCTGTAGGTAGAAAAACAAAAACTTATTTATATAATTTTGTTGTTGTTGAAAACGCATTTATATATTTGAGAATCTTTAGAATACTGTGAAATTGTTGAATGAAAAAATGTTATGTTTGGATTTTCCATTCTTTTTCATGCTTTGAATATTTGAATTTTCGACTTGTCAAGAAAACTCAACAAGTCTGTGAAAATCTTCTGGGGCATTCAAAAACCAACATTTTTATTCTCTTTTCTTTTTTCCATATCATCCGTTATTTGGCTTAAGATGTTCATTTTCTTTTTTTCGAATTTTGTAAATGCTATAACTCTGGTATCTTATGGTTTTGCGTATAAAAGTCATTAGAATAAATAAGAAAGGTCCACAGCTCGAAGCGCCGTGGCTCTCAACCGGCACTTTCTGCAGTATGTTACAGGGGTCCATTTGAATGTTATTAGTGTCTACTAGTGTCTTATTAGCCTCTATTGCGCCCCACCATGGAGGTCGAGGCAAAGGCACGTTGCCTTTGCAAAAATTTGTAATTTTTTAGTTTTCTAATTAAAGCGAAAAAATTGGCTTCTTTGGAAAAATCAATTTTTATCCGTTTTACACTTTAACTCGTGCTTATTCAGTCAGTTTTGAGGATTTTAAAATAAAATTTGCATGGAATGTAGTTCGAAATGTGCTTCGACTAATAGAGTAAAAAATTAGAAAATTTATTTAAACAAAATGTTGTTCATTTTTTTCGTGGAACCATTCTATTGTGCAAAATATTCAATAAATAATTTTAAATTATCCAATATTATTTGTTATTGCGCAATACTTTGATATTACCTGATTGATTGATTATTTTTTATTTTTTGCGCCGGTGTACTGTATTATAAATCAGATCTCAGACTCTCTATTCAACGCGCGTGCGAGTCTCCTAGCCGCTTTCAACTTCAGACGTTAATAATTTCTTGAATATCAATCTGATACAGCTACACATTTTCAAAAAACTTCTTTGTACTGTCTTTAACAACTTTCTCGTTAAGCGTTTTGTGTTGCTCAAATTAACAACATTTTGGTTTCAATATATTTTTTTTAATTCTCTTTAGTCTATTAGTCGAAGGACATTTCGAACTAAATTTCCTGAAAATTTTATGTAAAAATCCTCAAAACTGATTGAATAAGCACGAGTTGAAGTGAAAAACGAATTAAAATTGATTTTGTCCAAAAGAATCCAGTTTTTTGGCTTTAATTAGAAAACGAAAAAAGCTACAACTTTTTACCTAGGGAGAAAAATATGCGAAATGAAATTCTACATCTAGATAGTCTAAAAATTAAAATTCGAAAAAAAATTTTGAAAGCTTTCTATAAGTAACGTACACGGCCATATAGGTGATGGTACCTCCAGATCGTCTTAATCCACGGATTTTTCCGGTATTTCCTCGACAGCCGTCATGGCCGCAGTATGGTCGATTTTTCCATCTTTGAACGTGCGGGATAGTGAATCCGGCATTTGGTCCATAGATCCTGTTCGATGATGAATTTCGAAACTATATTCTAGAAGATCCTACGCTCACCGTGCTAATCTGCGGGTTGAATGTTTGAGGTTGTAAACCCATCGGGGACTACTGTGATAGGTCACCAGAAAAAGTGATACCCCTCTAGATAGTACCTAAACTTCCTAACAATCCATACTATTGCGAAGCACTCCTCGGCTTTTGAATAGTTCTTCTCTGCCTTAAACATTACTCGACTCGCGTATGCAATCACACGCTCCTGCTTCTCTTGGACCGGGGTGATGACTAAGCCCAAAGAAAAATCACTAGCGTCTGTTTGAACGCAGAATGTCAGATTGAAGTTGGGGTACGCCAATACAGGCAATGATACCAAGGCCGTCTTCAGAGTCTGGAACGCCTCTTCGTGCCTCTGCAAGTATGGGGCGGACCTTGTCATCTTCTACCATCAAACCATCTTTCTTCACCTTGAATCCCAGAAACTTGGCTTTAGTTTCGTAGAACTTGCACTTGTCTGGGCTGAGCGTCAGACCTGCTTCATTCAAGCGTGTAATGGTCCGATCCAACCAGTGCAAGTGATGTTCAAAGGTTTCAGCAACGACGATTACGTCGTTTAGATATGGGTATACGTGTGGTTTCATTTCTGGGGCGATGAACTTCTCCATCAACCATTGAAAGGTTGCTGGAGCTCCGGTGAGGCCAAACGGCATGCTTTTCAATTGATAAAGCCCTCTTCCTAGGATATTAAAAGTCGTGATGGGCTTACTATCGTCACTTAGATGGATTTGGTGGTAAGCCTTATTCAAATCAAGGGTTTAGATGTATCGAGCGGAATTTAATTGGTCCAAGATTTCCACCATGAAGGGAATCAGATACGCATCTTTCTTCGACACCTGATTAAACGTTAGACTTGTCTAACCTAACTTTTTTCGCTTCATCCAGCAATGCTATGCCTTTGCAAGTATCGGGATCGCTCTCGTCCGCGGGACAAAACGCAAATTGTATGTTTGGCTCTTCAGCCAACCACAACTGCTTATCACGCACATCGTGAATAAAACATAACTTTTAGACAAACTCCGTGCCTAGTACGCAAGTATCAGTTAGTCCAGGTATGATTTTAAAATGAATTGAATGGGTGGTTCCTGAGAAAGTAGCCGGGAGACATGCCACGCCAATGACATACACAATAGTGCCACTAGCCATCATGACCGCGCCTGCCTTTGAATGATGAAACTTACAGCCAACCGAGCCGAGTATATGTAACCTTACTGATCCCAAATACGTTCAAGATGAACCCGTGTCTACCAATTAGTGGATTTTAGTACCCCCTATCTCTATACAGGCGTAAGGTCCCAAGTTGGTGCCAATCCCTGATAGACGATCAGGTCTAGTTTCATTAGAATTTTTACTGAGTATCCCCTTCGTCCCGTGAATATCTGAGAGTCAGGTAAGTCCAGCGCTCAAAGATGGATATGGTTTAGAACAAGAGAGCGATTTCGAAGAATGAGTGGGAAAATAGGCTTCCAAATCTAATCGAACGACTGAGGGGAGGTGGACTTTGGGAAGGTCTCCGTCCCTGCTTCAAGAGTTGAAATTGATTGATTGAAGTTTACTTAAATTTAAGCTAATGAATGTAATTTTGCCGATAATTTAGGTTGAGTTTCAGAAGGTAACTTCTAAGAAAATTGAGGTGTTAATTGATAAGATGAGTTCTGAGTAAATTCAGGTTGAATAGTTGAAGTTGAGGGGGTTGCATAAGGTGCCTCATTAATAGCAGTAATGAGGGTCCGCCTTGTTATGAAAAGATTGGCGTCGTCCCTAGGAAGGCCCTCCTTTAGTGGTTTTGCTGACAATTAACTGAATCACAAGTTTGATTGATCTGGCCATGTTTGCCGCAATTATGGCAAAGCTTAGCCCATTTTGTTTGACAATTCTTCCAACCATGCTCGAAACCAGCACAGTTATAACAAGGTGGTTCGGCACATTTTAATTTAAATGAAATGTTCAATTGTACACAGGAAATTGAAAATGTTACCAAAAATCAGAGGTAATCAATTTAAAAGAAAAAAACACAATCAATGAAATTAATGCTATCATGCACATGGTTCAATAGAACTCAATTAAAATTTAAATTATCCAGGCGGGGTACTCAAATCCAGGTCATTTTTAAGTTTTGCAGCCTGACGTGAAATTGTGTCCATAACCTTTCACAGTTGCTGCAATGCACATCTGTTGTTATTTGCTTGTTATTCCTTAAGACATCCATAAGGATGAACACGTAAACCTAACTTTTACTTTTTTTGCTTATCCTTGGCACATGAAAAAGGATAAACAAAAAACAAGTGGCCAACTCTCAATGGATGCTGCATTCAGGTTATGTTACAGTTGCCCCAATTTAGCATCATGAAAGATGCCCACTCATCCCTCTATCATCAAAAGGGATAAACGAATTATTCATTGGGCTGGATAATTTTCTCAATTTTTAAATTCGGTTATTTAGTCAATTGTTCATGGGATTGTTAAATAAATCTCTCAGCAATAATTGATTTGATCACAATTAACTCAAAAATCTACAAGGTTTTACAAATTGATTAATTGTGGCATTTGGGAATTTTTCATATCTTCCGTCTTACTAATTATGGTGTCTTTGTTTATTTTGTTTGTTAATAATTGAAACTTTAAAAAGGATGAACAACCAAATTTTGTTCCCACTATAGAATATATACTAAATCAGAATAAAGTCAGAATAATAATCAGAATAAAGACTTTAAATTTTATTCTATTTACAATTTACTTGATTCTCAATTTAGTTCTTGGCTAGCTGAATTTGTCAACACTCGAGCTGTTATTCACTGAGATAGTCGAGTGCTGACTCACCATCCATTGCTCTGGCGACAACATGTTTCAATAATCATTGGAACTTCTATCGTTCCAATTAAATCATATTAAAATTAATTTGCCTCCCACATTTACCTTCCGCGTCACGCAAGCCCTAAGTCGGGTGGCATTTATAATCGGATTATTAAAACAATGCAACTAACCAATCTGAACTGAAGCATTCAAAGTTTCAAAATTGAACTATTTTAATTGAGGTATTCAAAATTCGAAAATTAGAATAATGAAAAATATAAGCTTGAGAAATAATACTTGATGACTAATTGTGTATAGAAAAAAGTATATCAGGAGTTGAAGCATATTTACGGTGAGGTAATTCTAGAAAGTCTTTCTGTTACGACTGATGACTTCAAAGAAATTAAATACACAGAAAGAGTGATTCCAGAAACTTTTTAAAAATTATCATTTGATTAATTATTGAACCAATAATTTGACTTTCAGGAGGCTACATATTGCCGAAAGGTGCAGTGGCTGTCTGTTCTGTCGTAAAGATTCATCGCGCGAAAAATACTGGACTATTCTACTCAAATTTCATCCTGATAGATTTCTTCCAGAAGAAGTCGCGAAACGGAATCCATTCTGTTATTTGCCCTTCAGTGCAGGACCAAGACAGCCGTAGCAAGAATTCTTCTTAAATTTATTTTGAAAAAGAAACACATAACGCCCATCATTAACATTACACACGCGGTTGAAATGGCATCGCGTACGCTTGAACGAATTACGATATAAATTGTGAAAAGATCACCAGATATCTAATGGCTCAATTTTGTAAGCTCATATAGATCTCGATTTTCGCGAGCGGATATTAATATTTTGGAACTCAAAATTCTTATGTATATTTTCTAAGTATCTCCATATTCTGAATATTGTATGTTATTTTTTGTAAAATAATTTGATATTAATTATTTATTGTCTACTGGCCTAAGCTCAATATTTTTTAATAATGATTTTTCTTTCTAAATTATGAAAAAAAATCCTCTCAACCTCCGCTGAGATCCGAAACAAGGTCTTTCAGATTGCCCGTTGGATGCTCTTACCCCGTAGCTACGGAGAGACAAGATCAACTACTTCACATCCCCCACAAGCAGAATTCCGACTAAATTCCTTATACTTATAAAATTAATTTTACAAACATACGAATGTCCTTTTTAAGGTACGGTCTTAACCAGATAAAATCTTTCACATAATTTGATTGCACAAGAACTTCTGAAATTCTTATTTTAGAGAAAAAATTAACAAGTATCATGAAATAGAAGGTAAATAACATAAAATGGACCATACGGTGAACACTAACCTAGCAAGGGAGTTATTCACGTCCGAAGAGTCGTGGGACCGGTACGTCTATAGAAAAAGGTTCTCTAAGTACTTAAGGCTGTTGCTCTTGGTAGTTCAGAACCCACCTTAAAATGTAGGTCCCCCTCCTACTACCAAGTAAGTGTGTAGGGGGTGTGTAGAGGAACAGGGCAGAAGGTGGAAGAAAAATGTTAACCCTTAAGGGACACATTAGAAGCTTCCATTCCATATAAAATGACAAATCACACCGTGGGTTTCCCTTTCACAGAAAAGAAAATTAACTCCTAAAAGGGCCTTCCCTTAATCAATTGGTTTCTTTATATCACCGCAGATACCTTTTTTCAAATAACGCGCGAAATTCTAAAGTTGTCTCAAACGAACCCAGTCAAATTGAATCAAAGGTAATATCTGAGATGCTTTCTAAAATAATCCAAAAAAGTGATGAAAGTGACCTATCTTAAACATGGGTTAAGAAAAGGTTAAAAATGTTTAAAGATTGCCCCAGAATAGGACATGGATGACATGGTTTACCAGATTCTCAAATTCTCCTGGTTTTTCTGGAACGTAACCACTCTTAAAACAGGAGTACTTTAACCTCGTGATAGCTTCGTGAATTTAAATTATTATGTACTAAAGACTATAGACTAAATACTACATATTTTTTCCATATGCGAAATCCGTAGTTGTCAACTAAACTTTACAACCCATTTGGTCATTTTCTTGTATAATCTTAACTTCTTTTGGCGTGCTTTATCCCCATGAAATTTTTGGCTCAATTGAGAAATTTACATTTTTAACTTAGGGTTAGTAATCTCTTATAATCTAGTTTCTCGTGAAAATGCAAAAATTGTGTCAACTTCGTTTTATTGTTGTGTGCAACATATATTATTTCCAGATTTTTCAGGTTGAAATCATGCATTTTTAGCAATTTTTATCAATTCCTCTCTTGTAATACCCTACAGTCAGTCAGTCGCCATCATCGCCTAGAGACAAAAGTCCGCAGTACGAGTAATGTACCGCATTCAATTAATAAAGTTACTTTTGTTATAAACCCTGCCCAATGTCTCTCACCACTCATTCCATAGCGTGTGTAGGCCTAATGGTGGCGCCATATCGTGACACCGTGTAAGGAGCATAAATTCTCACAATTTTTTGTCACGATAAATCTTTACAATAAATAAATAAACGATCATTGACCTTGTTTTAAATCAAAAGTCTCCGAACGTAGGCAGGCTGGGCCCTCTCGTCATCTTGCGCAAAGTGACGCAGTAACAGATAGGTCGTGGGTCGTTCCATAAAAAGGCAGAGTGTTAATTAAATATGGTTTTCGATTTTAAGAAGCGTTCATCCACAAATTAAGTCAATCTTTTATTGAAATCTTATTCCTCGACCCTCCTAGCACACTCCACAATTACTAAGATTTGTTTAAACTGAGAAAATAATTTTTTTAAATAATAATAAGTAATACAGTAATACAATCATTAAACAATTTGTATAGTGGGAACAAATTTGAACAATTCTATTCTCTTTGTGGCGATGACCTTATTAACAACTGTACTGACCTGTACTTGCGCAAATTATTTTATATTAAGGAATAGTTATTGCCTGAATTGCTAGGTTTTTGAGCGTATTCTCAAAGCAATCTACAGCCTACGTATCGACCAAAAAGAGGTTAGGAAACAAATAGCAGGCCTGGACACTGGGAATCCAAATTCTTCAAATTTGATAGAATGTCTAGCCGAAGCTTTGCCTGAAAATATGATTTGAAGTTGCCAGTAGAGACTTCACATGAATTCAAAAACATTGACGATATGATCCTGAACGATAACACATTTCTTAAAGAATTTGTTGGTCCAAAATCTGGTGTCTTTTTGCTATTATTAACCCATAAAAAATACTTTAAAACTCTTTCTACTCCGAAATTTTAGTTAAGTTGAGTATAATGTTTAATATTTCTCGAACTTCGGCCCTATCTTAAGTTCTTTCGAAGTTTCTTTTAATACTTTTGCTTCAAATGCAACACATTATATTTTAAAGAAAAAACAGATCAAAATTGTTTGGTAATAAACTAGATATTTAATTCAATATTTTAAACAATATTATATCATTTTTTGGTTAAGTACCAGTTTGAATTGAAAAGAACAATAATACATTGCATGTTCGGTTTTTTACAGAAGGAAACTTTTTTGCAGCTTATTGATAGAGAGAATCTTACAAGATCTTTAAAAAAATACTCCGGTAATACATTTCCCAAGATGGTATCTTAGACTATACAGCTAAAGAAATGAAATATAAACTCATTTTTAAAGATAACGAATTTTGCAATGTCATGAAGGGTAACAATTTTTTTTCTTAAATAAGAAATCAAATTTTTGCCGGTAACTCAAATTTTACTCGAAACCTATTTAAAGATACTTGTAAAAATGCTTTCGGGTGCAAAATCTTTTAGATTATAATAAGTTTTAAACTTTATTTCAGCCATTTTGTTCTCCCAGTACAATTCAAAAACTGAAATTGGACTTACGGATACTAAGGTTTTTCAAAGTCTAGAAGATACAATCTTGAACGCAGTTGACTGGGACAGGTTTCGAGGTTTGAGGAAAATAAAGAATTACAAAGTAGCAGATAAGACTAAGGAAAGTTGACTTCGTAACTTATCTTTTACGTACCACTATAAGTGATTAATATTCTATTAAATTTAAAATTTAACAATAAAAGGATGGTAGAGAAGAAGCTAAATTTGATTGCAACCGTAAACTCCCTCCCTGCCCTTCTGATTTTAAAATAAAAACATTGTACTAAGCCCTTGTGTAAGGAGATACTTAGATACAAGTGGGATATATTCACAAGATTGGTTCCGATTGAAAAAAAAATTTTAAGTTAAAAAAGAAATTTAAAGACCACACCCGATTAAAATTAATCTAATAAATCGGTTTCAATTATGTGTTTCAATCGGGGCTCAATGGATTCAATCTTTCTCATTCGTCTCAAATTAATTTCTTCTTCTGGCTGACCAGCACATAACTAGCGGCTGACCATACCATGTCTACCAGTTGGCCAGCCCCTGTCTAGCTGCTGAGCAGCCCCTGTCTAACAGCTGACCACATCATACCTGTGGCTGACCAGACGTCTGGCCTGGAGCTAACCAGAAAAAACGTTACACTTTTGACCAGGCCCAGACCAGACTCCGAGATGTTTGCACGCTGAGAGCCTAACAATGGTACTAATTGCATGGATCAAAACTTCATGGTAAAAAATCAATTTTGCGCATGTCATAAAAAAAATTCTGTTTCGAAAGTTTTAAAATAAAATGGATTGAAAACTTTTGTTTTGAAATATAAAAGCTTCTGCTAGTTGTGTCGATGGATGCTAAAAAAATACGCAACGCTTTGATGGCCATTTTTTCTATTTACGAAGAAAGATCCTAATGCTTACATTACAAAATCTGCCCGCCGCGCGGGCACATTCTCATTGCGCGCGACTCGCTGCGCTCGCAAGTTTGAGCGCGCCTATGGCGCGCGACGGTTAGTTCTCTTGCTTTGTGCTCGATAATATATTTATCTCGCGCTACGCGCTCGATCTTGGTATATTCCTCATACTTGTGCACAGAATTTTTAAAACTAAAGGTCAAAGCATCACTCGAGTTTTCTCCCTGAAATTATATATAATTTCCATAAATATATATTATTACAATTCATAAAATACATTTTTATTAAAACAGACGTAGATTCATCGTCTCGTTTAAGAAAGATGCACATTATTCTTTTTAAAAACTTTTGTTAATAAACACTTTCTTGCAACTTCTTTGCAGATGTCAAAGTTACACCTGCGGTCTACATAGCAAGCTGACCGTTTTTTAACTTCTAAATTATATCCCTAACCTCAGTCACTCAGACTTTGTCAATTGTATTTTCTACCGCATCGTGTTCTACATCGCAGTTGTGGTTCCCTATTGCTTCATCTAATAATAAAAAATGATTTTAGGCTAATTTTGTAGGGCATTCAAAAAGCAACATTTTTCTTCGGTTTACTTTTTAATGTCGTGGGTTATTTAGCTTAAAATATCCATTTTCGTGTGTTTTTCGAAATTTTGTAAATGTAATTTTTGTAAATATATGTTTTACCTACAAATTTAAATATTTCATTTTTTGTTAAAAGTGCATCTTCTCAATTTAAAATTCTATTTATTCAGCTTAAAATTAATTTTGCGTCGCTGCCAAAAAGGAGAGCTACATATGTAGCATTGTAGCTTTGGTCTAGTATAGTCAAAGTCTATATTGATTAGAGTTTTCTGCTTAACAGTTTTTTTATTCGAGTTTGAATTTTCAGTTAAGATAAAATTATCTTAAGTTTTTTTGCTGTAAAATACATGTTTAAAGAACCCTTATGCTCGAAATGCTGAATAGTTATTAACAATGGAAATTTAATGCTACTCTATTTGATTCACATTTTGATCGTAAACGGCTAAAGGGGTTTTGACGATTCTCACGTTAAAATAAATATTTGTTTGAAAACGTACATTCCAGAAACCTCCATTCTGCATATAAAAACAGTTTAATTGTTTTCAAAATTACTATTTTTTATAAATACATTTTACTTTAGTTTCCATAAAAGAATGTCTTTTTGGAAGATTCTCCAGAAGAAATATACAACAATGTGCCAAAAATAGTTTTCCTTTAGAAGAAAAAAATGCAATGTGTCCTATGCAACTTCTTTGCAAATGTCAAAGTTACACCTGCGGTCTACATAGCAGGCTGACTGTTTTTTTAACTTCTAAATTATATCCCTAACCTCAGTCACTCAGACTTTGTCAATTGTATATTCTACCGCATCGTGTTCTACATCGCAGTTGTGGTTTCCTATTGCTTCCTC
>JAWWLR010201968.1:0-16143 GCA_035041075.1 Acraspis erinacei | reverse complement strand
AATTTCACGAATTCATGGGATTCATTGAATCCTTTTAATTCCTTGAATTTCATTCATTCCCTGAATTATTGAATTGTAAATAGTGCTCAATTCCTTTGATACCAAAAATTTCGTGAAATCAGTGATTTTCGTGAATTACTTTAAGTCCTTGAATTCCATAAATCGCGTGGATTCCATGAATCTCGTGACTTGCTTTAATTCCATGACTTCGACGAATTCCATGAATTCTGTGAATTTCATAAATCCCTCGAATTCCAGAGATTTCGTTGATTCCTTCATTTCCATAAATTCCGTGGATTTCATGAAATTCGTGAATTCCGGGAATTCCTTGGATTCGGTGAATTCCAAGAATTACATTAATTACGACATTTCCTTGTGCAAAATTTTCTTCTTACTAACGCTCTAATACATTTCGAGGTTCCGATAAAATTTCAAAAATAATTTCAATTTGAGAACATTTAAAACATCTTCTAGATTTCTCAATATGTGGAAATAGCATTTTACAGCCTTTCAATGATGTTTTATTTATTTGAAATAAAAATAGTTTAACTTCTAATTTACGAAGTATTCAGTTGAACATTTTTTATTTGTTCAGTTTTCAATATTTTTAGCTCCAAATTGCTATAAATAATAAAATTTTGAACATTTTAAATTTGGTCGATTGATTCTTGAATTTAGAGCATTGAAAATGATAAAGTGGATTCATATTTTTGGAATTGTATCTGAATATTTGAACTCTATCATTTATAAAAGTTAAAATTTCTTAAATTGTAGTTTATCTGCATTTTATTTAAACTTGTTTAGTAGCAAAGTTTTAGTACCTTCCATTTTGTATGTGCAAATTATTGTGCATTCGAATACAAAATTTTTGAATTTTTTCTTCGATTAAAATTGCCACCCTGGTGTATGTACGCACATACTTAATAATAAGTACTTTGATAAAGTTTGATTTTCGAGCACAAAAATATTCATGTTCATAATGAAACTATAAAACCAAAATGTTAAAAATATAAACAAAAATTTTTTCTTTGACGACACTTCAACAGAAATGGTGTGACGGCCCTGATTTTTTATAGTTTGGAGAGCCCCGAGATAGTACGAAGGCCATTGAGGGTACACTCGTGACGACCTCCATAGCAGGACTGCAGTAGTTTTGTTAATGCGAAAAATTCTAGTTTTTGAAAAATGTAAAATTTTAATGAAAACATGTTCCAAACTAAAAAAAAAATTATTAATATTTTTATTTTTTATGAATATTTTTATTTTTTACAATCAAAATTGGTTTTAGTAAAATAGATACTAAATTATACTAATAATTAGGTGTCTGCATGAATTTTTAAAACAGTTCGTTATTATCTTTAGCAATTCTTTCGCGATTTTGTCCAAAATGTTTCACTTTTTGTCCAATTTTCCATTAGAGTTAATAATAAAATAATTTTAACCAAAATAATTGCTTAAATAATTTTTGAAGATTGTTAATAATATTTTCTTACAGTAAGGCCAATAAATTGCAGTTTCATTTGAAAATATTCCACTTTTTGTCTAATTTTCAATTGGAGTGCAATAATAATTATTTTTAAATAACGCAATTGCTTAAACGATTTATTAATATTGTTAATAATATTTGCATAAAATAATGCTAAAAAATCTAAAAAACAAATTTAATTGTTTAGAGAAGTTATTATTATTTTTAATAAAATTTTCTTAACTTAATGGTATTGATGACTAATTGAGTTAATGTTTAATGCCATTTAACAAACTTTAATTTCTCTTCTCTTTAGTTTCTCTTTAATATTTATTTACTATTTTATGATAACTCAAAATTTAAATCAAATTTTAAGATTTTAAAGATACCCGCAAGTTTCTATAACTTGTCAAAGAGTTTGAAAAGTTTTAGAAAAAACAACAATTTATAGCATTATTGAGAGATAATTTTGTTAACAATAATAATAATAAATTTTCTGGAAAACTTATCTGAACATTTAATTTTCAGTACACAGTATTACTGTATATACTGGGAACAATATGCATTGGAAAAAAAGCAAAAGAAATCAATATTAAGCCCAAAAACAAACTTATGGTATACAAAAAATAATTTTTTATTTAAAATATTTTAAAATATATTTAGTAGATTGGATATTTAAATTTATTACAAAATTTTACAAATTCGAAAAATTCTATATAGAAACTATTCTGGTAAATTGTTCAACTATTTGGTAAACAATTAAACTTTTCGTTGAGAATTCGATGATTTAAATAAAAAATTGTATTTATTAAGCATTATTTTTGTATCTGAAAATTTAAGATCACTATTTTTTATTTAAAATTCATCCTTTTTGGTTAAAAATTAGTTAGTTTTTTAAGTGAAAAGTTAACTATTCTGTTTTTGGTTAAAAATTCCTCTTACTGACTTAAAAATTTAAGTACTTTGTTTCTGTTAGAGAGTTATACCATTTGGTTAAAAATTTAATTTCGTGTTCAAAATTCTACAATTCGATGGAAAACATTTTTTTCTTTATTAATTTTTTTTTAACCGGAAAGTGAAATATCCTATTTTTGGCTGAAAATTCGTCTTTCAGGCTTAAAAATTCAACAGTTTTTTTTTCTGGTAGAGTTAAATTATTTGGTTAAAAATTACATTTTCGGTGGAAAATTCCACAATTCGATTGAAAATATTTTTTTCTGAATTTGTTTTTTTATTTTTAAATCAAAAGTTAACCATTCGATTTTTCGTTGAAAATTTCAACGTTTTTGTTTCAGGCAGAAAGTTTAACGATTTGGTTAAAGATTAAATTTTCTTTTCAGAATTTAACAATTTGCTTAAAAATTAAATTTTTATTTGAGAATTGAACAATTTGATTCAAATATGTGCTTTTTCTTGTTGCAAATGAATTTTTTTGTCTGATAATTTAAATTCTATTTTCTGTTGAAAATTCATTCTTTTTTTCAATATTGAATTATTATGGTAGAAAGTCCAACTATTTGCTTAAAAATTAAATTCTTTGTTGAGAATTCCATAATTTCATTGAAAAAATGGTTTTTTTCTTGAAAATTAATTTTTTTATCTAAAAATTTAACTATCGCATTTTTCACTGAAAACTTGTCCTTTTTGATTAAAAATCCAATTATTTTGGTGAAAAGTTAAATTATTTGGTTAAAACTTTTATTCTTGGTTTTGAATTGAACCATTTTTTAACCAAAATTGTTTTTTTTTTTTAAATTTGAATCAAATATTGTGCTTTTTTGTTGAAAATTAATTTTTTTTGTCTGACAAATTAACTGTCCTATTTTTTGTTGAAAATTCAATTTTTTTTTCAATATTGAACTATTATGGTAGAAAATCCAACTACTTGCTTGAAAATTCAATTTTGTGTTGAGCCTTCAATAATTTGGTTGAAAAAATTGTCTTTTCTTGAAAATTAATTTTTTTTCTGAAAATGTAACTATCCTATTTTTTGTTGAAAATTCGTCTTTTTAGATTAAAAAAACAATTATTTTGGTGAAAAGGTAAATTATTTAGAAAAGTCTTTCTTTTTTATGGGAAATTTTTCCGGCCGGTATTCATAAAAATTAAAAAAAAACTTTGGATCACCCTAGCAAACAGTGAGCTACAAAAAATTCGAATAAGGTTACTATTTCGACTGCCCTAATTATTTCCTGACTTAATAGAAAGCAAATAATTTCGTCCTAAAAGAAATTAATACCTTCTGATTGTTTATGAGAATATAATAAATAAATTTAAAGAGGAATTTATTTAATAATTAAAAATAGGTCATAAAAGTTTACGGCGTGGAATAATAAGGTCATGTTTTGAGATTGTAAACATGACACTGTCTGCCTCAAATTTAAACAGATTCCCTTTCCATTGTTTGAGAAGTGTCAAAATACAGAAGCATTTTTCATAATCTTAAAATGACAATCAGGAGCCTCCAAATTATTAATACACATTCAGTTTATTTATGTCCTAATTTCCAAAATCAGTCATGTTTTCGATTTTCAAAATTTTGTTCTAATTTACAATTTACATTTTTCCTTATTTTTCATACTAAAATGCAATTTATAAACCTTGCTTTTCATAAGAAGTTTATTCTCGTTTTGTTTCTTTTTTCTAACGCATATGATACCATTTTTAAAACTTGACTGATTATTTAAAAAATTCGATAAATTTTATTAGTGGAAACTGAACCACTAATTATTAGTAAAAAAATTAGTAATCTTATTATTCAAGATATTTACTAATCAAATAGCAAAAATCAGCTACTTGACTTGCAAAAATAAATAAACTTTCTTAGCACCGTATGTAGTAATTAAAAAAATGTATAAAGACGGGAAAAGTTAAAAATAGAAAAATTTACCAAAATAGTGAAATGGTGTTACTTGTTTCACTCTATTCAAACAATAAGGAGGCCTTGTTTTGATATTTTGAACGTGCCCTACTCCGTTTCCATTTCCAAAATATAGTCTTCTAATTGCTTGAACAAAGTTAAGAAATATAAGAATTTTTTCTTTCTAAAAATTATAATGGATCATTGGGCTATAAATAAATCGTGCACACTCATGATCCTCACAAAAATATTTGTCGAGATAGCGATGTTTTTGATTTTCAAAATTTTTATTATTTCCTATAAAAAAATCGAAATTATTTAGCAAGCTCTTTAAAAATGATTCTTTGAGTCAGATATCTGATAAAATAGAATTTCTATGATTTGAAGAATCAAAATATTGTAACTGACGTCATTTCCAATAAAAATATTATTTATTATGAGACCTTTTTAAATTCAGAAAAACAAGAAAAAACATTAATTTTAACCATGTTTTTTGCAATTGAATTATTTCTGATCATCGCTTCTTACCAATTTTTTAAAAACAATTGCACTTTAATAAATAACTAAATCATCTTAAAATATAAGCATCTTTTGAAAAAAAATTGGAACAAAAATTGTTCTAATCAATTAAGCTGTAAAAGCTATAAATTTCAATATTTTTCATAAAAAATAATGTATTTATGATATAACATCAATTATAATAATGTCATTGTACAATTTTATAAGCGTATTCTTATTTAAAAAAAAAAGCATTTTTAAAGAGCTTTCTAAATAATTGAAATTTTTTATGGGAAACTAGAAAAATTTAAAAAATCGAAAACATAACTCCCTTGAAAAGTAGTATGTGAGGACCATGAATGTGCTTAATATATTTATAGCCCAATGATCTATCAAAATTTTAAGAATGAAAAAATTCCTATTTTTCTTAACTTTGTTTTTTTTTATGCAAAAGATATTTTACGGTCGCCTTGAATATAAATGGTTAATTATTAAAATAATTAATAAACACAGCCCAGTAGAAAATTACAAACTTATTCACGACTGTATATTAAGGTAGTCGAAAGATTTATTGGAAGATCTTTTTTTCTATTTTCATGAATAATTTTGTTTATGGTCAAAATTAGCCATGGAATACAAACAAAATATTAATTATTTAAGATTTTCCCTTTAAGTCTGTTTCGTAGTGTTTGAAAGAAAAACCAAAATATAAACTGAAAAAATAAAATATATAAAATACTACTTCTTACGACGAATTAGATGCTCACGTAAATTTTGTAAACAATTAATTATTGCTTTTAGTAATTTTCTCTCTGAAAAGAAATGGAAAGTCGCGGTTTCTGAAAAAAAATTTCACATTTGTCCAAATTTTAAATTCGCGTGGGGTAATAGTTAATTAAATTTAGCAATAATCATTTGTTTAACAATTTTGTATTAACTTTATTAATATTCATTTTAAATAATGCTAGAAAGTTTTTTTTATGCTGGAGGTTGTTTCATCTTTTTTTCCACGTTTCACTTGCAGTGAGGTAAGATTTATTTTCAATTAGCAAAAATAATCAGTGAAAACAATTATTATTGTTCATAGATATTATTTTCTATAATAATATAAAATAGTTGCGGTCCTTTTTTTGTAGCTATTTTAAAGTATTTGTCCATTTTTCAATTAGAGTGAAGTAATAATTAATCAAAGATAACAAAAATAAATTGTTAAACAATTTATTTCTATTTTTAATTATACTCTTTAGCTTAGTTTATTTCTTTAGTCACTTAATAATTAAATTAACCAAAGAAATTGTTCAATCAAATTATTTTTAACATTTTAATTGTTTTTCCTTACAGTAGTGATAGAAAATTGTTTTTCCTAACTTAAAAAAATTGTTTAAACAAAATAAGTATTTTCACGAGATTCAAAAACAGAGAATGAAACAATATTGGGAGCAGATTCAAGAACTAGGTCTGTAAATGACTTGTAGAAGTGTCGTTTTGAATAACGGCAAGAAATTTATTTCAAGGCGTGAAAAAAAACTCTGGAATTTCACACATTTGAAGCATATTTCAAATATCCATTTTATTTCCGCAAAATATATTCATAGAAAAATAGGCAGAGCAAAGGTAAAATAATACTATATGTAAATAATTATCAACATGTAAGAAGATAGCTATAAGAAATCATAATTTGTTTAAACAATTATTTTTGCTAAATTAAATTAAATATTACCTCACATCAAGTAAAAAGTTGATGAAAAGTAAAAAACTTCTGAGAAAACTGCAACTTTTATCGCATTTTAAAAACAAAATTCTTAAAAACAATGATTTGCTTAAACAATAAAATTTAAAAAATAGTAATAAACCATCGCCTTACTATTATTGAGAATTGGTCAAAAAATGAAAATTAAAAAAAAACGCGCTTTTTTCTTTACATTCCAAGAGAAGATTGCTAAAAGCAATAATAAATTGTTTACAAATTTTCTGTGAACATCTTATTAGCGGTACAAAATAGCATTTGATATATTAAAATCCATTCGTATTTACAAAAAACAAAACAGAAATCATAATTAGCTTCAAAACTCGCAAAAACCATTTTTTCGAACCCATAAAAAATAAATGCATTCTTTTGTGAAAAAAATTATTTTTTCTTAAATTTTATTCAGAATGTTCAATATTAGCTAAATCTACTTGAAACTCAAGATTTATCTTCAAAATTACCCATAAAATATAAGCGGATGATTAATTTTTAAATATTACCCCCATAAGTCTGTTTGATCCAGTTCCAAAAAAACACCATAAGTGAGAAAATGCATTTTACAAGTCTATGGGACTAATTATAATCCTTTCTGGTTTTTTAAAACAAATTATATACAATACATGAAATACTGCATTTTAATGATAATCATAAGTTGACACAAATTGTTTAAGCTAATTGTGATTTAGTGTAAATATCTTCTTTTAAAGCCATAGTAGATAGTTGCGGCTTTTTATGAAATTTTAAAATTTTATCCAATTTTTCACTTAGAGTGAGGTAATAATTATTTAAGAGCTAGCAAAAATAATTATTCAAAAAGTATTGTTATTTTAAATAATATTATATTTTTATAATTCTAGAAAGTCGCGGTGTTTTTCAGCAATATTCCACTTTTTTAGTACAAGTAACCGAACTGAATTTCTTAAACAATTTATTATTGTTTATAACTATGTTCTGTCAGAACGTTTCTAGAACCTTGTTTTTTTTATGTTTTCAATTTTTAGCTTTTGAGTTTTAAACATTTAAAAAAATCTATATTACATAATTATATTATTTTATATTCTGCAAATTTTTTATATGAATTATAATAAATATTTTTTAAGGTATTTACTACGCACCTGTCTGTTTAAACTAATATTAATATTCATTATTTGTTCCTAAAAAAGAGGTCAAAATAAAGCTGAAAATTTCAGGAAACAGATCATTTCTAGCAATAAACTAAGAGATGACATATATAAACAATGATAAATTGTTATTAAAATTATATTCCTCAATTTTTATTTGTAAATATCTTATTATTAGTAGAAAGTAATGTATTATATAAGACAAAAAATTTGTATTAGAAAAATTTGCTGGAAAAATTCAGCGCGCCTCGGGCGCGCGCTTTTTCGTTCCTGCGCTTCGCGCTCGATAATTTATTTTCCTCGCACTACACACTCGGTCTGTATATTTGCAAATATTTGTGCACAGAATTTTTACAATTAAAGTTCAAACAACGAAACCTGTAATTCGATGCCAGTGAATTCTCTTTTGTTAAAGCTCTTTTGCTTTAACGAATATATTTAAATCACATATCTCGTGCTTCGCACTTGATTTTATTATCAGATGCCTCGAAGAAAGAGTCATTTTAATAAATTTATATTATTAGAATTTATTATATTTATTGCATCTTGCATCGTTTTTACATAATTTAATTTGTTTATTTTCAATGTTACTTTTACGATTTAAACGAAAAATACATTTTGAATGCATTTTTCTCACAAAAGTTTCTCTAAAATTTGTAGAGCTTTTTTGGTTAAACAGATTCGATTTTTCCACTTTTTTTCGTAACTTTTGTCGCTTTTGCGAAACTTTAATATTTTTATTTTGTAATGTTATCTTTAACAATTAAATCAAGAAACATACGTTTAATTGAAAATGGCTAAAAAAAGTTTTAGATCTTTTTTGTTTGAACAATTTTTCTCCATTAGCGCTTTTTTTACTTTATGTTATTTTTCCAAAAATTTAATTTTTAATTTTTGATAGTTTTAGTGATAAGAAACAATGTTTCCTATCGAAAAAATCATTCATACGAAATGGATAGATCTTTTTTTTTCGAAAAACTTTGGTGCATTCATTTTTTCTTGTCTTTTTCCATACATTTATTTTTTTATTTTTCATTTTTTTCTCAATATTAAAACAAAAACTACGCGTCCTATCCAAAAATGATCAATAACATCCCATTAAAAATTATTAAAAAATTTTTTTTATCATTTTTGGTCGTACGAAAACGGAATTTTCGTTTTTTTTAATAATTTTTTTTTGTTTCAGAACATCCTTTATGGCAAGTTATGGCAAGTTATTGACAATTCTGAATGAAATTTTCAAACGGTTTTTTTTTCTCATGAAATATACATTTTAAGCATCATGTAGAATATGGAACATTAATTATCATTTTTTTATGAATGAAAATAAAAAAAATTGGACTAACTATTTAAAATTTGTCTAGTTTTCCATAGAAAACTTAAATTATTTTTGGTCATTTTGGGTTTTCATTTGTGGAAATTGTTATAAATAATAAAGTAAGATATTTTATCAAGGAGAAAACAATCTAATTAACACATAATGTACACACACACAAATAAATTGAATTTTTAAAAGGAATTTAGTCGAAGTTTAAAATGTATTTTCCATAAAAAAAAGTTTTTGCAAATTTTATTCAGAATCGTCAATATTAAATAAATCAAGTTAAAGTTAACTATTTTTGTTTTCAATCATCCATAGAATACGAATAAAATATTACTTCTTAAATATAAACCTCATAATTCTGTTAACAGGGTACCAAAAAATTGTTTCTATTTCAATTATAATAATATGATAGTTAATTAATGTTAATAAGCAAAAAATTTTAAAACATTTATTATTATTGTTAATAATATTCTTCTTGAATAATATTAGAAATTGCGGAATTTTTTGTGAAATTCTTAATTTTTGTCCACTTTTTACTTGGAGTGAGTTAATATTTAATTTTATTTCACAAAGATAATTGTTTAAACAAATTATTACCGTTTATAAATATCTTTTCCTATAGTAGCGCTAGATAATTTCGTTTTTCTGTTCTTGAATTTTTTTCTACTTTGTACTTAGAGTGGATAATAATTAATAAAATCTAACAAACCTAATTTTTTAAACAAATTATTATTATTTATAAAAATCTTTTCCTACACCAATGGTAGCTAGTTGCGGGTTTTTTTCTAAAATTTTGGTGTATAATGTAGAAGTTTAACTAAAATATTTCCTTAATACATTTATTATTTAATAATTTATTATCATTACTTGATTATAAACAAATATTAAATAAACTTCAGAGTAAGTATTATTAGAAATAATAATAAATTGTTAAAAAATCAGGTTTTTTGAAATTAGTTAAGTATTACCTCTATAACTATAATTATAAACTATAATTATATATTACTACTACTATAAATATAATTTATATTTTATAAATTGAGTATAAAGCAGTGTTTTATGTACTAGAAATAATTTTTATTTAAAAAAACACACAAATATTAATGAAAAATATGTCTTAAATTTCACGAGGCTTCAATTTTCTTTTTACCAAAAAAATGAATTCTTTTTTGCAGTTTTGAACAAATTTTCGGATAATATTCATGAAAATTAAAAAAAAAGTTTGGACAACCTTAATACACAAGTTTAAAATTTTTCTGAGAAATAGATTCTAAGTCACAGCTATGCAAATATGTCAATATTATTTGTTGATAAGAAATTAGCTTGTTAAAGAAAATGGTTAAAAATAAATTTGACCAGGATTTCGGAAAAATAACCAAAAAATTCATAGATCACTCCTAATTTATTTATTTGGATTTTATTTTCAATTTATAAAAGATTCTTTTGGTCCATATGAAAAATAAATTAAATAAAAGAATTTAATTAAAAATTCCGGGAATTTAAAATTGTATTGTCGATTTCTTTTATTCCAACCCACTTTTAAATTTGGCCGTGAAACTTTTAGAAGAACGGAAATTTTTTGTAAAATTTTCTATACTAATGATAAATAAGCACAACACGTGGATAAAAAGCTTATCATTGTGTGCAACTTTTCCTCGTTTTAAAGGTGACTGTGTCAAAAATCTCAGTATATAAATGGCCCAAAAATGGTACCTTGACATTAGTATGTTTTTAATACGCTTTCAAGATGAAGTTTTTAATCTTTTCATTCGTGGCTCTTTATATCTGTAAGTATACGTGAATTAATTAAATTAATCAAAATAAATTTTTAAGTGCTTTATCATGAAAGATATTTTCCAATTTTACTCGGATTTACAAACGAGGAATTTATAAATTGTATCTTAACAATTTTTCAGTTTGTTATTTATTTTGAATTCCAAGTTTTATAGTACTTAATTTAACCAAAAAAGTTAGAATCGCTCTCAAAATAATTTATTAGCCTCAGTCGATTAATTTTCTACCATGAGTGGAAATTAAAAAATTAGAAGAAAATATTTCTGAAACCAAAACAGACTAAGTCACGATAACAATTACACAGCATGACCTTCTAATTGTTTCAATAGAATGAAAAATTTTAGAGTAGAGTGGCACAATTTTTTTCTTCTACTAGTTTCCATAATTTATTATTTAAATAAATAAATAATTCAGTTCTAACTAAGGCAAGTAGTAAAAAAATTGTGTGTCCATGTATCTAATTTTTTTTACTTTTCTGAAGTTCAAAAGTCTTTTAATTATTAAAATTTAATTGTTATTTATCTCTATTAATGTATGAATTCAAACCCTAAATGATTGGAATCCTATATATTATTTTAATTCTCTTGAATTATATAAATCTATGACTTGCCATACACTTAAACAAAATTAGTTTGGAAGAAATTCAAAAATATTTTATAAACTTTCGAAAATCATTCAAAGTCTGAAAAAAATTCTAATTTCTTTAAGACTTCTTAAATTTCTAAATGTATTTTAATCTGACTCGAATTATTCCTAAAATTATGAAAAATATTAAAAATTTGAAAAATTTCTCTCAAATCTTCAGGGTTTTTAATTTTTTAGATATGTTATGAAACACTTTGAATTTTTGTTTAAATTTTCTTTAAAATTAATTTCAAAAAAAGTATATTTAAAATGTTTACTTGAATTTCTTTAGAATCCTAAAATTAATGCTTTTAGAATAAACACGATTTTAATCTATTCCAGGAATCTGATGAAATTTTTTTTATTATCTTGACATCTTTCAAAATCCTTCAAAAGCTTAAAAATTTTATTTCAAACCCTTCTAAAATCTATATTTTATTTAAAAAAAAATTAATCTCTTTTTAAATTATAAATTTGGTGACAAATTTGTTCAAAGCTTCCTAAAAATGTTTTCTAAACTGTTTCGAATTCTTCTTTGAATTTTTTAAAGTCCAATTTTTAATTTATTTTTGACACTTTCTAAAACTTTTAAATATTTTTTAAACTTACTCGAATTTTTTCTAAAAATTTTTTATATCTGCAAAATCAAGGAAAACTGTAGTCTCTGTTTCTCAAATTTAGAAAACATCTTTAAAAACATACCTTACAATCTTCCAGATACTTTTTTCCGAAATTATAAAATCGTTTCTTAAAAATTTCAAAATGCTTGAAAGACTTCTGAATTCTTGATCCAAATATCTCAAGAATCTAAATTTAACAAAAAAAAAATTTTTGAGTATTAAGTATTCTTCTAACGTTTTGCTCTAAAAATTTATATTTTGTTTTGAAATTTTACGAAACCATTTAAAGTGTTTTGAAATTTAAATATTAATTTAAAAACTAACTCACTCTCATGGAAAATTGAACACAAAGTTAAACATTTCAGAGAATCAATCTATTTAAGAATTGGACAAAAATTAGATTTTTTTATAAAGTCCAGAATCTCTCTCTCTCTATTTTAAGAAAAAAATGGCTCAAAAAATTATAAATTTAAAAAAAATTTATTGACACATCTTGATAACAAAAAAAGAATTCAGAATAAAAACAAAGAAAATAGAATAATTAAATATTTATTTGAAACAATCAATTTGTAATAAGAAAAAAGAATTATGAGCAAAATAATTCGCTTTTATACCCAAAACATAAATCCTCTACCATAAAAGACGCAGTTTTAATATAATATATAAATTTTCAACTAAAAAGAGACCAACAAAAATACGATATTTCAATCTGCACTTAGAAATGTAAATGTTAGATAAAGAAATGAGTTTTCGGCAAAATTACTTAATTTCCAACTAAAAATATAAATTTTTAGGAAAAAGGGGAATAGCAAAATCTCTAGGTCAAAGAAGTTAATTTTTAACTGAAAAAAATCAAACAAATTTTAAACAAAAGAAATTAAATTTTAATCAATATGGTGAACTTTCAACCAAATATATTAATTTTTCATCAATTAGTTAAATTTCTAACCCAAATAATCAATTTTATCAAAAAAAAACAACGAATTTTCAACTGAAATTTTATTTTTTAACCAAAGAAATAAATTCTAAACAAATAGAATTGTTAACTTTTCTACAAAACAGATCATTTTTGAACAAGAAATATTAATAAAATGGAATAATAAAAGTCTATTTTTTAAATAGAATGCTGAGTCTTCAACTAAAAAAATGAATTTGCAACCAAATATTTACATTTTCAAATAAAAACACACATTTTCTACCAGGAATAAAATAATAAAATTGTCAGTCGTAAATCTAAATTTTAAATAATAAAATAAGGGAATTTTCAAAAAAATATTTAAACTTCCAACCACGGAAATAAATATTTAACTAAAAATATGAGGCTTTAACGAATTTTTTAACAATTGTTGAGTCCCTACATTTTTTTCCTGAAAACATAATTTTTGAATGTAGGTCCTAAATAAAAGCAGCCAATTTCAAACGTATTATTTCTCCTTTTAAATTTATAACAGGAATTAGTTTAGATATTTATCTGAAATTAATTGCTAAGCATTAAGAAAATAATTGTTTTCATGAGAAAAAATACGAAAACAAATGTTTTAACAAAAGAAACGGCTTTTATTCTCTGAAGTTAGTGTGTTTTGTACAGTTTTGAAATTATATTTTTTGCGTAAAATGTGATAAAAATTTTTTTAAGAAAATATGATTTTATCGAAACAATAGTTTGGAATAAAAGTTAACCAAATTTATTTCAAATCATACTGGGTTCAACACTTGGAATCGCAAATTCTCTCCGGGAAGAAAAATATTGTTTTTTTTTTAGAAAATTAGGCAAAACGTATTTCTTCAATTTGCAAACAACAAAAATTTCTAAGAAGTTACACTCATTTGAATTTTAAAAAAAGGAAAAAATATCTTTGGTAGGGGGGAAGAATTCTCCTAAACTCAAAAATAGAGTTTTCCTATTTTCCAAATTTAGATAAAAAAATAAAAATTGTTTCACGGAAAACCCAAGCTTTTTTATCTTTTCGCATATTTTCACTTAAAATTCTTGTCAGTAGAAAAAAGGCTTCTTATCAGCATCATGCAGGCTAAGTCGTTTTTGAGGCCGGGATAATTTTTTCCCGAAAAAGTAATTTCTTCAATTTTCTCGTAAATAATGAAAGACAACGTAAAAAAGCGGACATTTTTCATACGTGTACACTTTTATCTTAACAGTGTCTCGTTTATGTAATCAAAAGTTTTGGAATTTTAAAGCGAAAAAGTTCGGTTTTTTGAAAAACAGTGTCTGATTTTTCAAGAAATCTGTATTATCATCAGAGAGCAATATAAATTTGTAATTTCTTTTCAAACTAGTTGGAGCTATAAATTTAAGTTTTTTAAATTATATTTTATGTAATAAAATTATCTGCTTTCCTTCACCGGGAATCCAACCGCAGAACGTCCGATTGCCAGTCGGATGCTTTTTCCTTAAGCTACTTTTTCTTTTATTAGATTCATTCTAGATTAGTTGGAGCTATCAATTACTTTTTTTCAATTATATTTTTTCTGAAAAAATTATCTCCTCCCTATGCCGGGAATTGAACTACAGAACTTGCGATTGCCGGTCGTGTGATTTTCCGTTAAGTTACTAGAGAGATCTAAAGAAGAAACCTTTTGAAGAAATACAGGCATTACTTTGCCAGGTGTTGCATAATCAAATTTTTGCACAATCTGTATCATCCTCAGAAAATAACTCAAATTTTTATCGTTATTTCAGACTAGGTTAAAATTTTTTTACTTAATTTTTTTCTTAAAAAATGATCGTCCATCTAGTCTGAAAAGATTTTAAGAATTTCTGTTATTCTCTGACGATAATGCTGATTCCTTGAAAAATTCATTTCTGAAAAAGGATTCTTCTTTCCATCTCTCCAGTAGCTTAAGGGAAACGCATCCGACCGGAAATCGAAAGTTCTGTGGTTCGATTCCCAGCGGAGTGATGGAAAAGATAATCTTTGCAGAACAACTTTTAATTTAAGAAAAATCGCCTAATCTCCTCTAAAAAAACTTATTATTTTATTCTTGAGAGTCTTGTAAAGTCATTTCAGAATGGATGGAACTATCAATGCATTTTTTTCAATTATATTTTTTATGAAAAAAATATCTCCTTCCCTTCACCGGGAATCGAACCGTAGAACTTCCGATTGCCGGTCACATGCTTTTCCCTTAAGCTAACGGAGAGACCTAAATAAGAATCATTAATTTTCCAGGTGTGACGTAATAAAATTTTTTCAGGAACCTGTATCATCATCAGAAAATAACTCAAATTTTTATCTTCTTTGCATACTAGATTACAATTTTCTTAAATAATTTCTTTCACAAATCCATTTCCAGTAGCTTAAGGGGAAAGCACCCGACCGGCAATCGGAAGTTTTGTCGTTCGATTCCCAGCTGGGTGAAGAAGAAAATATTTTTAAAAAAAATTTAATTTAAGAAAACATTGCCTAATCTTCTATAAAAAACAGATTATTTCATCCTTGTTACGATCATAATTACAATATTTTGGAAATTAAAATTCCCTGTTATTTAGTTGATTTTCAAAATTTGCAGGTTTTATAAAAGGCAGATCTTTACCAAATAACGGAATGAGATCAGACGACATATTAGAAATATTTTTTGATCTAACAAAAGAAGATTTGGGAAAACCTTGTGACAAAATTTCTGATAGAAATGAATGGTTCAAGACACTCAACATGGCTGTTGTGAACGTTACAAATGTTGCCGAAGATCTAAGTAAAAGAGAGGCTTCTGAACATTGGCCAAAGGACAGTGTAAAGGATAAGTGTTTGAAAGATCCAAAATTTAATGAGTCGAAAAAAACTGTCGTCAATCTTGCTATGCAATGCGCAACGGAGGATGAAAGGCGTGAAGCGCTAACTGTCTCTGATGAACAAACTTGCTTCAACTGGTGAGGAATTAACCATTGGTGAGTTTTATTTTCATTGCTTTATATGGGATTCATAATTATTAAAATCTTGATAAAATTTATGATACTTAAATGAGATTAAAATCAAATTTAAAATCCTTTTTAACGTACAATAATCAAGTTAATATGAAGAATTCCTGAAAATAAAATCAAGAATCTTCGGATTAAATTTGGACAACAAATAAA
>JAWWLR010201923.1:0-16162 GCA_035041075.1 Acraspis erinacei | reverse complement strand
ATAATTTTGAAAAAGGTGGTGTTGTCTACAAGATCACTTGCAGGATCTGTAAGATGAATTACGTGGGGCAGACTGGCGGACTTCTTAATACTAGGATAGAGGAACACAAAAGTGATGTTCGTTTAGGATGTTTGACTTGGATAATGTTAAAATTTTGCATAGTGAAAGAAATTAGAGGAAGAGAGAATTCTTGGAAATGCTTTATACTAAAAAACAACAAAAGTCATCTATTAATTTAAGAGCCGATTTGGATAAATTAAACAAAAGTTATGCTAATATGATTAATTACATTTAACTGTGAGGTTCCATGAGTCTTGGTTTTCTTTTACTTTCTCTACTTCGGATTTATTTATGACAGATATTTCTAATGTGTTTACTACAGATTGATCTACTGACCCTCATTCGATTCTTAGGTATCAAAGAGATAATACCTGTTCTTTGGTGCTACTGTTAATATTTTACTTGCCTTTATAAGGGATACAAAGCCCTAAACACTTATTTTAAATAAAACCAGCAAATTATTTTTACTTTACATTTTTTTTAATGCAAACCTTCACTTCTTAATATTTGGATCTATTAATATATTTTAAAATCATTCCAAGAACTTTAATTTTCAATATAATCAATTAATAATAATTAATCAATCATTTCACAACATAAAAAGCATTAAACAATTATATTAATTGAAATCTTCTACTATATTAAATTCAAATATGTGGCCTTGAGGTTCGATATCGTCAACACCGTTGCATATATCTACTTGAAAATTTTAAAAAGTGTAGATTAAGCACTCTAGATGGTTTCTACCGCAACCCTAATCGCTAATTCATAATAGCTTTTGTTTAATAAATAATGCAAAATAGCATTGACTGTATATCTATATACATATGTATATCAAATCAAGTGGCCTAAAGCGGATGATGTTTATGAAAATCCACAGTTTTTTACCAATCGGCACCAAATTTGGCACACATATTCTTTCGGCTTCCAAACAGCTTGTAAGGATATGGGGGGGGGGGGCAGTTTTGATGAAACTGACTCCCCGGGCAGTCTTCTTGGCTAGAAGATGATTGGACGAAGGCTCTATTGGCCTACACGATCTCGGAATGAACGCGTCGCACGGCGGCTCCACTAGTTGACACGCCTCGAAGCATTGATGAGGAGCCGGCCCGATTGGCCGATGCTAATCCCGAACGATGATGACAGCCGGCAGCCCCCGGAGCCGACGCGGGTCGACGATGAACTGGATCCGGATTACCTGCTCTTTTCCACTGGATAAAGCGACAACACTGAACTAAGGCACAACGGCGTTGGCTTACGACTGAGACAATTACCAGCGAACTGATAGTGGGAGGGCGTTCGAGCCCGCCGATTGGCTGCGAGAACGTCAGCGAAGTCGCAGCCGAGAGGTGGGAATCGTCAGCCAGGCCTGCTTGTCTCTTATCCAAGCGTCGATCCTACTGTGACTTAGCCTAAGCGATACTTTAATGAAAAAATTTAAACTTAAAATTAAAAATATAAATAATAATGGGAAAACTAATAATATTAATATCCTATATTATCTCTGAAATTAACATATCCTTAATTTCCAACAAGAATTGTGAAGCTAGGTGGAAAAGACGCGTTCTTTCGGCATTTCTACTAAATTTATTGATACGTGTTGATAAACGGTCGGGCAAGGTCGGGGAATTTAAAAAGCAACTAAGAGGATTGTTGACTCAGTTGGGTGAGCAAACTCGTCGCTCATAGAATCCGCGAAATCGGTATTTGTTCACGTAGGAACTTCACTTACATTGTTAATTATTTGATATTATTACTTGAAGAATAATGATTACCCAAAATAACTTAAAAAATTACGCAAATGTCACTATGTCTTCGTCTTGCACTACTATTGTTCATTTTTCGTCAAAAAATTTTATTTTGCACAGGAATATAAGTAGGGCCTATATTTCGAGTCGGGAAGATTCTTCGCTATGCTGGAAACGATTTGATATGCCTAAGGAGGAGAGCAAACAGATTGATATATATAACCGTATGAGAAAAATAAACTTCTCTATTGAAACCACGTTACTAAGACTATACAAGTTTAGGATGGAGAAATAGATCATGTGTAATATATATATATGGCAAACATCTTCTTGAATCTTCAGTAGTCACATTGAGACCACACATTTCTCGTCAGCTTTACTTCTTTGCAAAAAATGAGGATCGAGGAAATCTTGCTTATCGCATTGTCGATTCTTGTTGATTATATTGGTAAATACATAATTTTTTATTATTTCTATTTTAGTTTTATCACAATATTTTTCTTCATTATGAAAAAAATGTTCAAGAAAAATGCTTTTTCCTCCTAATGTTCAAAAAGTTACACCAAACTCTAATGATTTTTACGGAAATTAACGTTAATCAATAGGTTTATTCACTTTGGGTCCCGAGAATTACACTAGGTCCCGAGAATTTCTTCAGCATAACGTAACGCATTCTTTACATAACGTTTATATCAAATAGCTGAAATATTCATGCACCATACCATTTTTTTCGGATATTTCAGCTTGCAGCTCTTTAAAGGAGGTCGTAAATTTACCTATGTATACATTTGATATTAAGCCAGAAGAAATTCCATTTGTTGACTTCCTTGGCATTCATCCAGGCCAACACGCGAGAGTAGTAGCAAGAGGTGATTTTATGATTGGATATTTGCTCGGAGATGAGATTTGTGCATTTAATACTGATGAAATACTGTCCTCGACAATTGCAGTAAGAATAGCAGACGGGCATATAGAGAAAATTACTACTTTAGAATTGCGTGACGCGTTAGGAATATTCAAAAAGTTGCCTGCAAATACAAGCCATTATTCAAACATGAAACTACCATTTAGCGACCCTCTGTATTACCGTGAAAAGCCTAACCGCACCGCTTATAATCCTCAACACATCCATTACACAGGCGAAAACTTTTTGGAAAACTTTGGGCATCAAGCTCGTTTTTTATAATTAAGGAAAAATATCAAACTAAAAAACCCTTTTCTTTTTTGTGATGGCCGGGGCTGTGTTTTAATTCGCGAATTATAGAGTTTAAGCACATACAGTAACTGTTTGCGTTCGGCAGAGATTTTCTGCAGTTTTCCTCTCCCTTGGCTAAAAATCCAAGCAAATTCAAGCGCTTGGATGAAAATTACGTATGTAGAACATAAGAAATACTAAGTAAGGATGCGCTCGAAACATGTAACTTAAACAGCCCAACGGAATGTACATTTAAGTAATAAAAATGATGTATCAGAGTGTAATATCTATGTCTACTGCTTAATTCCTGCCTTTAAAATTTAATTTAATTTGATTTAAAATTAACCCTTGATAAGGGTGCTGCATGAGTGCCTAAACGTTGGTGAATGTGTTTTTCAAATGTTTTTTTATTGCAATTGGATAATAATAAAAAAGACGAAAGAAATTAAAGAGAGAAGGAAGGGGATTTGGTTGGTAGCCATCTCATTCTCTTTCCTCTTTTTCATTTTTATCCAGAAGGGAGGAGAATCTTTTTGTTTTCTTTCCTAGGAAAAAATTTTTTGTCAGATATGCAATAGGAAAATTTTATGTTTGTTGTCCAAATTTGGTCGTTAGATGCTTGGTTTTATTTTCAGGGATTCTGGATATTAACTTGATTATGAACGTGAAATAGAACTTGAAATTGGATGTTAATTTCCTTTAAATTTCTTAAATTTTTTAATTTATTTCTTGACGTAAGGAATAAGTAGTATACTTGCGTAAATATTTTTTATTCTAAGATACGCATTTCTAGAAGTCGATTTAAGTCAGCATCTACGTTTCATTATCTCTATATTTTTATCGCAATGTAAATGTTTAAATTAAAGCGAGTTCTTACCATATCTGGTTTCGACAATTAATTTTAGTTCTTTATGTGTTAGGAAAATTAGAAGTTTTAAATGCAATTCAGAATTCACAAATAAGAAAACGCAATCTATTTTCGACCCTGATTTGAAGAAATGAAAATTGGTAATGAAATAATCAGCTTGAATCTGCTGTCCAATGTGCAAAAACTGTACAAATTAGGAACTAGTGTGCATAATTTTTTTTGGTATATAATTTTTCCGGCTGGGGTTTTAGAATTCCATAGGCCTTTTTTAAATAACTGGTGCAAAATGGATTTTCGCGAACTAATTTATCTACGTATCACATTTTTCAGATATTCCATTTTTTACATTCTCATCATTTATGATTGAGAAAGTATTAGAATTTTCAGAAATTTGACTTCACAGTTTCTTAACTGATCTCTACGTTTTGAGACCCTCTGAATCCGAAAATTAATTTTTTACGATGGCGTCTGTCTGTCGATCCGTCCGTTCGGCCATCCGTCCGTAAACACGATAACCCTCGTAAGAATGAAAGGATCAAATCGATTTTTGGCACAATTTTTTTAGGTCCTGAATGAAGGATGAGATCGTTAACAAGCCGTTTTACATAAAAATTCAAAAATTTGAAACAATTTCAAAATATTTAGGACCATTTTTTTAGAATTAAAAATGTTGCGTACGGCGGCTTATAGTAGAAAAAAAGTCAAACAATTTATCCTAATAAATTTTTGCGATAAAATGATAATTATTAGCGTTATAGCATTTAGAAGATTTAAAAATTCAATCAAAATCAAATTTTGTAGCCAAATAACGCACGATGTTAAAAAAGTTCAATAAAATATAAAGTTTTCTTTTCAAAGCCCTAGATGATGCGCATAACAGTTTTTGAATTTTCTTGCAGAATTGAAAATTCAAATTTTGATTGGATAAAAATAAAAAATTCCATTTTGTAGTCAAAGTTTGCAAGATATGCAAAAGAGTGAATGAATAAAAATAGTAATCGCAGACAAGATACAAGAATAAGAATTTCCGTAATAATCAAAGTATTGACCATCGTTTTCTACAACTTTACCCCATCTTTCTGGCAATGAATGGATTCCTTCCCAAAAGAACTGTTCATTTTTTGAGGCCAACCATTCATCGAGTCAAACATTCACTTCGTCGTAAGACTGGAAATTTTTCTCTGAAAGTCCGTGCTGCATCGATCGGTATCAGTGATAATCCAATGGGGCCAAATCCGGTGAATACGGCGGGTGGGGTAGTATGTCCCATTTAATGTTTTTTAAATAGTTTTGTACTGGTTTCGCAACACGAGGCCGTGCATTTTCTTGTTGAAAAATGACTTTCTCGTGCAATTGCGCGTGTGCTGCTCGTTTTGCCAATATAACGATGGGCTCCCAAGCATTGTTGACATAGGAGTTACTAAGCTTATTAGCTGGAATCTCTCGGTGGATGTGATGGACTATCTAGATTCTGACCACCTGCCAGCACTCATTACATTAATAAATATTAAATCCATAGAAATTGAACAAAAAAGTTTGATTAATTATAAAAAACCAAATTAAGATACATTTAAAAACCATATAAGCAAATACCTATCACTGTGTAGAGATATAACTTCTGAGGATAAAGTCAATAGCGCTGTAGGTGATCTCGTCAGTTCCATACACTCTGTCATTAAAATAGCTATACCACAAAGTGAATTTAAAAAGAATGAAAAATATCTGCCTGAAGATTTCAAAGAATTAATAAAGTTAAGACAAAATCTAAGGAAAGTTTCTGAATCCACTAAAAGTAAAGAAATTAAAAAAATTAAAAATAAACTCGCTAACGTCATCAAGAGAACAACTGGAAATTATAATAATTATAACTGAATAAGTGGCGAAATGCCTCACTAAAAGAAATTCTAATACACTCCCTATACTGCACGGCCTAAACGGCCTAGCCGTCAGCATCGAGGATAGGGTTGAGCAGATTGCAGACAATTTTGAAAAAGTCCACTATCTTACCGAAAACATAATAGATGATGAAAATGACGAAATTGCCTATAGAAAATATCAGAAAATTATAGATCAAATCCTCAGTAAAGATGATGTTGATCCTGTTGCTCCAGCAGAAATTAAAAAAGTAGTTCTTAGATTGAAATCTAAAAAAGCACGGGGGTAGATGTAATACAAAAGAGTTTCAAAAAACCGACCTAGAAAAGCTTCTGCACAGTTGATGTATATTTTTAAAGCTTGCATTTACTTATCATACTTTCTCCCATGCTGGAAAAAGGCAAATGTGCTACCTGTACATAATACTGGAAAAAACAAATTATTCCCACAAAGCTATAGACCTATAAGCCTATTGTCTACACTGAGTAAAACTTTTGAAAAAATGATCCTCTTTCGAATTAAGAAAATAGAAGCTATTCAAAAATATTTAATTTCAGAGCAATTTGGATTACTTCAAAATAAATGTCCTGTACAGCAGCTATTCAGAGTAACTAATTATGTTAGTACACATGCAAGCTTAAATAAATCTACTGCACTAGTGATGCTAGATACTGAAAAAGCCTTTGATACAGTCTGGCATCAGGGGCTCATTTATAAACTTTCAAATTTAACATTCCCAATTTATAGCCTGAAAATTTTTTAAAGCTATCTCAAAAATATATTCTTTGCAGTAAGAGCTAATTGTGTAACGTCCACAGAAATAAAAATAAACGCGGGAGTTCCGCAAGATTCAATTATGGGTCCGGATCTTTTCAGATTTTATACAGATGATATACCGAGAACTCTACTCTACGTAGCATCCTGGAAAATTAGATTAGCAAATGAAAAGTTACAGATGTACTTAGACATACTTCTACATTATTTTGATAAATGGAAACTAAAAATAAATGTGGAAAAAACCGAACTCGTCATATTTGAAAATAAAAATAGTAAATAACTCATTCCAAATTTTTACATAAATAGCAACATAATTGTACGGAAATGCAGCCGTAATTATCTATGTTTAGGATTAAGCTCCAAACTCAAATATGAAGAAAAACTTACGAATATCAAAAACTAAGATCTCATGTATATTTTTATGAACAATAAAGTATATTTTTAAATTTAGAAAAATGCCACAAGACATGATTCAACGGAGACACTCCAAGGAGAAAATTCAGAGGCAAACATTCGTCGATCATCGAAATCCAACTTTGGACACGTCCCACACGAGACGCGCAATGTCCATGGCGTAGAGCAGCTTATCGTCACATAGCGGCATTATTAGTATCCATCGATCACCAAGCCACAAAAGCGTGTTTCAAGCCTCTCCCTGAGCTGGCGGCCGCTTCAGTGTTACATCAAATCGGACCTCACATGCCACATTCAGATTGCGTGTGCGACACGCTTAGGAACCCCGATATCGCCCTCAAAGCATTCAAATCATCAGCGAAAAAGAAAATTACGTTCTTCGAGCCCCGTTCAAGAACTCTGACGCCCCGCTAAACGTCCCCTCTATCTTGAAGCTTCCGGGGTATTCAATTCGAAGCCCACCGCCCATAGTGCCAACTGCAGTTCCAGTTATCAAAACTCTGCCTCATGCAGAATACGATCCTGAGTACCCCGGCTTGAACGAGTCCCCTTTAACCCGTCAGCGCCCAAGGTTTTTTTTGTCTCAGATTTTCGTGAAAATTAAGTATAATGATGACTTGGGTATGGATAAAGTACGTGCGAGGTTTTGTCAAGACGGGTCTAGACGTTTCAGAGCTACGCTATGATATGACAGGCATCGCGGGAAATTCAAAATCACGAGGGATACAAATAATTATGCCTCTGCGTTCGCAGCAATGCCATATGGCACCCAGGGGCGCTGAAGGGTTAAGGACGCTGCCCAGGAAGAGGATCCCCAAGATTGCGATTCTGGGGATGTACTTACCCTTAACGCCTCCTCGACCCGATCTATCCCGAACGGACTGATAAAAGCCCGGTGCCGCCTTATCAGTCCCCCATCGAAAACCCATTAACAAAAAGTTTGCCCCAAGTGATAAGAAATATGGTCTTTAAACCGCGAGTACTTTACAAGCAAAACCTCACCAAATAGTAGCGAGGTTGCACGACGTCGGTACCCCATCCGATACCCCATAAAGGAAAGCGTGTCCTTCGCGATACATAAGGTGCCTCGCGATCCTAAAGTGGAACTTCAATGAGTAGAGAAAGAGTACTCAGTGTCAAGGTACCTCGTAGAAAGAAGACTATGGGACAAGTGCTTCACCCATATGCTCTCATTGACCAACCATAGAGGCGCACTGAATCCGAACCCTCATCCGCGATTTTGACTAGTGCAGGAGAACCCCTATCCCCGACGGCTCAAGCCCCACGTAACTTCAGATATCAAATTGGCCAAACCCGAACATGAAGAGCCAGTAGACGACTCTCCGGATCGATGAAGATGCCAATACTGGAGCTAGAGGAAAGAGAGACCCCGCAGTGGGGGAGTTTCTCAACTCAAAAATTACATAACGGTCCTTCATGGGACTCCAAACCATCGGCCTTTTTCAGGGACACCAATATATTTACTTGAAAGGATAATTCCTTGTGTTCAGTAACATGAAAAAACCAAAGGTCCTTGAACCATTTCTTGCTTCTCCCATATCCCCTTCTTCCGCCAAAGTTGTATGTCCCACCTGTCTGTTACTCTTCCGATCCCTCTCGGAGACATATTAAAAATATCTGGTTTTCACCACTGTCCTAATACAGATTAACAACAAAAGGTCTTTGTATGTTTTTGGAAAATAATTGGTATCTATTTATTTATTTTTTCTGATCAGTTCCTGGTTTTCCCAAAATTCCATTTTTTTTATTTTTAGTGTTATTTTTTACGATTCAAACAATATTTCCGCGTCCTACCAAAAAATTATTTATACCAAATTTGTAGATATTTTTTAGTGAGCAACTTTTTTCGACTCATTTATTTGTTTACCTTATATTGTTTATCCAAAAATGTAATTTTTTTATTTTTCATGTATTTCTTTCAAAGTTAAAACAAAAACTATGCGCTTTATCAAAACATATTAAAAAAAAAATTAATAGATCTTTTTTGGTTAAAACACTTGTTTTCTATCCATTTTCATTAAATTTTGTGTAGTTTTTTGAAAAATTTACTTTATATATTTGCATGTTGTTTTTTAGAATTAAACAAAAACTATACGTCCTATTAAAAACATAATATCACAAATGTGGTACATGTGTCTAGCTTAACAACTTTTCAGGTTTAAATTTATTCGTATCTTTTGTCGCTTTTGCAAAAATTTTATTTTTATATTTTCAATGTTATTTTCTAAGATTAAAGCAAAAATTTCGCGTCTCATCAAAAAACATTTTATAACAAATTGGTATTACATACTTTTTGAGTAAACATACTTTGCTAGATAATTTTTTCCATCTAAACATTTACTTTTATTATTCTAATTATTATGTTCTAAAAGTAAAACAAAAACTACGCAACCTATAAAGAAACGATTATTAAAAAATTTGTAGATTCCGTTTAGTTAAATAACTTTTTTATCATGTTTATTTCGTATTTTGTTTCACTTTCCCAAAAATTAAATTTTTTAATTTTCAATTTTATTTTTTACCTTAAAAAAAATTGTATGGCCTATCGCAAAATGATCAAAAACTAATTTTTGGTTCTTTTTTAGTAGAATAAATTCTGTCTTTTAATTTTTTTGAACCTTTTGTCGCCTTACAAAATTTCATTGTTTTATTTCCAATGTCACTTTTTATGAATAAAACAAAAAATACGCGTCCGATTAAAAAATAATTAATAAAAAGATGGTTAGATATTTTGGGGTAACAACCTTTGTTAACTCAAACTTTTCTGTCAAAAAATTAAATTTTTCCTAATGTCATGTGACCTAGCTCTTTATATTCGCGGATCATATATTTTATTATTTTTTGCTCTTTATCGCTACATTTAGTTGGCTTTCTCGTCGGATAAATACTCTTTTGAAGCATCTTCGTCGAACTGAAGATCTTCGCAGATTCGATCCCTTTTGACATTCGATTAAGCTGCAGATAATTGATGAACAAGATTTGCTCGTTATATTGTCGTTCCCTTTTGACTGATTTTTGATACTGTATACAAATCCAGGACCAGCACAACGAATTCCTCTTTTGAGGTTATCACACTAATCAAATCGATCGGCCGTGGAAACAATTCAACTTCGTCTACTTTTACTAAACTTCCGATTTATATTTCACTCATTGGTAGTTCGGCCATATTAGGCGTATGCACTTTTCAACAACTTTAGTGAATTCCCAAACTTGTGGTAATCAACAAACACTGAATCGGTGTACGTTCTGCCAATCAACACATTGACAGCTTGAAAATCATCTGGCACGAGGATCGTTAAGTGTGGTCACCTTGATTCGCCGAACTAACACTTCCTTAAGATATTTACATACCGGTTTATCAACATTTAAATTGTCGACTTTGTTTACATCCAGTTTTTGAGCACTTTTTCGATAAAGACAGCGACGTTGAGTGTGGCCTACTACATCACATTTGTGGCAAGTTAATCCCTTCTGTGGATACGTAAAATTTTTGGAGATGTGCCAAAATTTGTCCCCTTTAACGTTTTTTACAGGCGGACGTTGGTCATCGTTTCTTTGAGATTACGAATACAGTCCTTACGTTCACCGTTCAGGGATTTGTAAACGAGTATATCATGTAATAGGTTCTGTATTTCGAAGTGTGGTATAGAACAGATCGCGTTGCAAATATCTTTTGACCAGAGGCCGACCAAGACCTGTTACTTTGCGTCTGAAATCGACAAATAGTCGATCCCCTAATAGTTGCATTTTGTTATAAAAATATTTGAGAGAGTCTCATTTTTCTCCTGTACTCTATCCATTATTCTCTTCAACTTAGCTGTCGTAGTACCTTCCTTCGTGGCACCTTCCTTCAAATGCATCCTAGCAGTTTCCAACGTAAAGTTGTCTGGCCAATGATGAAGTGTCTTTATTCATTCTAGTGTTCCTAGCCACTTCCTCGCACAAGCTGTTCCAATCTCACCCTTGAAGTAATCGATATTCTCGCTTTGATCGGGCATGATATTGTAGTTCAGAACGATTGAGACATCTTCAGGCGCGACCTGCGAATTGTTACTCTCAACAAGTCGGTCGCAAAGCCGTAGCATGCTTTGCTCGCGTCGTCATCCGCCTTCGATCAGAGACATCGATAATTGCTCCTTTATTACGCTTGCTGCTCGTTTGTTATGTCCCAAACTCACAAAACGCAAACCAAAAATGTTCTCATTACATCACCACATGTCTCTCTTACTCTCCATCCTTCCCACTACTAAGGACTCTTGTCATCTTCATGAACTCTCTCTGCCAACCTAAATCCTCACATATCTTTCTTCCTGCTTCTCTTTGTCATAATTTCCCTCTTTCTCTATCGCGCCCAGCGCACCCATCTCTCTCTCTCTCTCTCTCTGTCTGTGTCACCTATTTTTACCTTACAGATAGATGTGGACCCGGTAGCAATATACTTCTATTTCAGACCATTTATTTTAAAGAACTGACAGTAGCAAAGAGATTATCGTATGTTTTCTGTATATTTAAAATTTTAGATTTAATGTTACTTTAAGCGTTATCCGAAAACCCCGTCGTGGAAACAGTAAGTTCTATCTCGTTCTGCATGCTTTCTAAAATGAAATCCCTTGGTCTTTCACAGCAAATGCTCTATTGTTTTAATGTATGTTTGTCTTATAGATATCGAAGAAAATATTAGAAGTAAATGTTACTTTTAAGTTTCTACGTATATATGTTGGTGTGAAGAACTTTTTAACATTAATTCCTGAACTTTTTTTAAATAAAACATAGACTTTATATTTTATTATAAATTGAGCTTTTATTGACACCTGTAATTTTGCATTTATTTTTCTGATATATTGCCCTAAGTTTGAAATATATGAATACTTATTTCCCGCATCCTTTACTATCTGCAATAACATTATTTCTTATTTGTTGGACTCTTCGATACTAGAGGTACTTTGTACGGGCTTCAAAAATTGTATTTTCATGAAAAAGTTATAATTCCAAACAGTAAATTAGTGCTTTCTGTTGATTTATTATCGAAATTTTATTGCAAGTAACTAATTTGTATTGCAATACTTGTCCTGAAGCTAGGAAAATATATGCGTTATATTTAGTACTTTAAGATCTTGTCCCATAAATGTTTTATTCAGAATATCTGTTTTGAAGAAAAATGACGATGCGCACAAATAGACCGGATGAGTTTTGTCCTGTTTGTGGAGAATTCGTGTTGAAAAGAAACAGAAAGGTTTTTACAGATGATTAAAAAACACTATATATCACTCTTGCTATCCAAATGCTATGACTGATTTTTATAAGACTTCGATACCAAATACTTTAATTATTTCTGAGTAAATGGCAAAAAGAGAGATAAAAAAAATAAACGCCTTAGTTTTCTTATGATCTGGCGAGAGCCTGAGAATCATATAGATGACTATTATTTCTGTTTAGTTTCTACAATTGCATTTAATGGATAAAAACAGATCTGATATTTGATATCCTTCGGTCGCTTCTGTTACAATGCCACTTCAAGTAAATATTCTTGAAGCCACAGTTGCAGAGGAATAGAGGAAAACGAATACGCGGAAGTGAATGAAGAAATTCCAGAACCTTATCCGACTAAAAATAGTGCAGATGGTGAATCTAATATTAAAGAAGTCGATGACTTCTTACAAAAAATACTAATGTATCTTTTCTAGAAAAACAGACGAACCTTTTTAGCCTTATTTTTCTCACAAAGGGTCATTAGTTTTTTGTAATTATATTAAATGTTTTATTTCTGAGTTAAATTGCATCAATTTCAATCCTGATGATTGGCGGTTGCTTCTTGATTCATCTACCCAATGTTTAAAAGCAGTATTATTGCACAATGGAAATGTGTATGCGTCTCTTCCGGTAGCATATTCTCAAAGTTTAAAAGACAGGTACAGAGACCTTCAACTGCTGCTTCATAAAATAAGTGATCACGAACATAACTGGCAAATATTTGGTGACTTGAAGACAATAAAAATTCCAGTTGGTCAACAAAGTGATTTTGTTAAATTTCTTTCTTTTTTGTGTGAATGGTATATTCGTGATCGTGCTAAGCATTACATAAGCAAGTTTGGACAGTTCATCAAGCTTTAACACCAGGTTCAAATAATGCATTATATGATCAATTAGTAAACACTACAAAGATACTTTTACCACTTTTGCAAATTAAACTTGGGCTCATCAAGAAATTTATTAATGCTATGAAATTAAGTGGCACTGATGCTTTTAATCATCTCATCATCAAGTTCCCAAACCTATCTCAAGCAGAAATTGATAAGGGAGTTCTGGATGGACCTCAAATAAGGTCTCTTATAAATGACGAATTGTTTCAAAGTAAAATGACAACACTTGAACTCGCCGCTAGGAAAGGTTTTAAAAATGCTGTATCAACATTCTTGGGTAACAATAATGATCCAGATTATAAAAAATATCTTAAGGATATGCTGACCGCATGAAAAAATTTGGGATGTTTAATAAACTCAAAAATTAATTACCTTTATTCACATCTTGAATTCTTTCCGGAAAATCTTGCGGCTTTCAGTGAAGAGCAGGGTGAAAGGTTTCATCAGGATATTAAAACAATGAAACGAAGATACCAGGCTGTTTGGAATGAAAATATGATGGCTGATTACTGCTGCAGCCTACAACGTGATACTAAAATATCACGTAAACAAAGACCTATTCGCAGATCGTTTGAAACAAACAAGACTCGTTATTCTGAAAAGAAAGGATGAGAATTGATCGAGTTTTAAAGAACAAATGTCGCGAGGGGCAAGGGGACTCACGTTAAACAAGCACCTCATCTTGAAAGGCAAGGGGACTCGCGCTAAACCAGCACCTCTTCGTGAGATGCAAGGGGACTGACGCTAAACAAGTACCCCCTCGTGAGAGGCGAGGGTACTTTGAATAGCATCATCAGCCAGATTTCAAAACTTCATTTATCTCGACATTAACTGAGCTCAAGTATCCAAATTTCATTCGCGAACAAACTCACAAACCCCAAACTTCAGAACCCAAATACATAAACCTCAAACTCACCTACCTCAATTCCACAAACCCAAGTAACTCACATATGATAATAGCAATTGAGAAATTGGTATAATTTGGGGTTTGTGGATTTGGGGTTTTTAGGTTTGTGGATATGGAGCTTATTGGTTTGGTGTTTGTGGGTTTGTTGATATAGAGCTTGTGGGTTTCGGGTTCTTGGTTTAGGGTTTGGGGTTTGTGGGTTTGGGGCTTGTTAGTTTGTGGGTTTTAACCTTGTTAATTTGGGGTTTGTAGGTTTGGAGACTACATTCATGCTGAAAATCCGGGGTTTTAACCATTTTTTGAATTTGACTGCAAATCCTAACGTGTTGGCTCAATTTTTCGAATGGATTCGTGTTCAGCGACTCCCAATACATAAAGTATACGGATAACATCCCAGTAGACTTCCAAACCCATTTTGATGTCCTCTGTATTTTATCGCTAGCAATTCAAAAAGGCGTGGATTTAAATCAAAATATATTGATCCAAAGTCTGTGAATAAATAATGGCTCATCGTACGAAGAAATAACCCGAGAATAAAACGTTTTATCTTGTTTCACAGACTAATAAAATGTCAAACAAATTTAAAATGCTTGTTAGGGGTTTTCATTCATATCTAGTTTTATTTAAATTAAGCAAGAACGTTTATTAACAATGAAAATTTTTAATAAAGGTAGGTATAGTTTTTGGATTTTTACTGAACTGGAACATTGAAGGACAGATTTATTCAGCCAAATGATTAAATGGTTACTTTAAGAAAATAATTATTCCGTTTATAAAAATTTTTACTTGTAGTGAATATTTCAATTTCTCTAATGAAATGAAGCACTTCCTTTAACTAAAAAGTGCATAATTATGCAACCATAGTATTTTAGGTAACAATGAAAATTCTGCATTGGTAAAAACTAGTTTAATTTTTAACCGAAGAGGTAAATCTTGCAACTAGAATGAATTTTGAAATAAAATAAATTTTAACAAAAAGTAAATTTACAATCAAACAGTTTATTTTCCAACTAAAATTATTAATTTTAACCAAAAAAGAATATTTTTACAACTCTCAACTAATTAATTTAATTCCATTCAACCAAAATAGGCGAATTTTAACGAAAAATTTAATAGTTGATATTTCAACCTAGAAATTATTTTAACTTAAACAGAAAACGGTTAAATTCAGCAAAAATAATAATATTTTTAACCAAAGAGTTGAGTTTGTTAAGAAAAGAATAAATTTTCATCCAAGACCATGAATTTTACGCGAAAAAAAAATTTTTAAACAAAGTACATGAATTTAAAACCAACTATTTGATTTTTCTACTTAGAAAGATCAATTTTGAATCAAAAATCTCAATTTGCAACAAAGAATGAAATAGTTATGTTTCCAGTTAAGAAATTTAATTCTCAAACAATCAAACTGATTTTTAACGAAACATTAATGTAAAAGTCATTAGCCGTCAACGCAAAAAAATGGAATTATAACAACGTAGTTCTAATTTGAACCCAAAAAGAATAATTTTTAATGAATAAAGTTTTCCGACTCAAGGCTGATTTATCAAAATATACGATTTTGGGTTCATAATTAAATAATTTTAAACTAAACAATTTCTAAAGTATCAATTTGTTATTAAAGTCTTCAAATATGAAAAATTTTATAATAAAGGTTTTAAAAATGAAACTGCATAAAATACAAAAATATTCGACTGTAGGAGAAAAGCTGAACGGTTCTCAAAATTAAGCATTTGCATGTTATCATTTTAAATTTTGAGCGTAATTTAAATTAATTTTCGATTTTATTAATGCATGAATGAACCAAATTTTACCAATATTTTGTTTTCTAGTTTCAAAAAATTAATTATTTGCTTTCCGAAATACAATAATTCCAAATATCACCTTAAATCTCTTGACCTCTCCAATATGGCGGTCAAGTTGTTTCAATCGTATCTGAGTAATCGCTCTGAAAGAGTACAAATAAGCAATGGTAAGCGTTCTGATTGCGGGGAAGTTAAGTGTGGTGTACCTCAAGGATCCACGCTTGCACCTACTTTATTTAATATTTATACCTCTGATCTCGGCAGTGAACTTCGGCATTGTAACTATCATAAATATGCTGACGACTTTAAGCTTTACCTCTCTGGGCCTATTGCCACTCTTAAGATCTTACTT
>JAWWLR010201903.1:0-10183 GCA_035041075.1 Acraspis erinacei | reverse complement strand
TAGTGAGGCATCCAATATTTGGCTAAGAAAGGGTGTTCTGTATCCAGAGACGGAAGGATTCGTCATCGCGATACATGACAAGTTTGTCAGCACCATGAATTCTCGTCAACACGTCTTACATAACACGTAGTGGACCGCTGCCGATTATGTGGAGGTAACAACGAATCTATAGACCACATTATTGATGGCTGTCTCGTAATGGATCAAAGAGAATATACGCACAGGCATAATGATGTAGCGGGCATTATACATCAACAACTTGCCCTAACCCTAGGACTCTTATAAGAATGGACGCCTTTCTATAGATAGATTCCAATGCCCATTTTAGAAAGCGAAGATTACATCTTATATGGGGATATTGCTATCCAAACGGATCATTATATCCGGCCCAATCGACCTGACAGCGTGATGCGAGAAAAAAAAGGTGGAATAGTCTACATCATCGACATTGCCTGTCCACTTAACCGAAATTTGCAATGATCCTATACAATCAAGATTCACAAGTATAGCGAGTTAAGGCCTGAAGTAAAGGCCATATGGAGGAATGTGTATCAAGCATTTATTCGTCCCGTTGTGATTTCGGTGGCTACAGGCAACGTGCACGCAAGATGCACTGAAAATCTTGAACATTTAGGAGTCAGTAGGGTTTTAGCAGCAGCTCAGAAGGCAGTTTTATTGAACACCTGTCGTATTGTAAGAAAATTGCTTGACCATCAGAAATCAAGCGACTAAAAACCTGTTGACCGGAAATGGTAGCTTTAAGAAATCATCCAGGGGTATATGTTGTCCCCTACAACGATCGCGGTCGCTCGTAATTGTATACCTACAGCATCATCGCTAGAGTTTTCAAGCATTGTCTTAAATTAACTTATAACATCCTGATCTCATTAGGCACTTGACTTTCGTTGTGGCTATGATGTATAACCGGGGTCATCCGAGTGAAAGTTTTGAAATAATAATAATAATAATAATAACAGGCAAGCGTAGGAATGTGGCGACCCCATCGACCGAGAGTTCCGGCTATTGCAGTCAGTCACGTTTCATTGGACTAACTTCCCAATGAAACGAATGATGCGGTTACGTCACTAGTATCGTGCAGTGCCACCCACAATAGGCCTCTCTCAGTTGGAGGCCATGGTTCTGTTGGGAGTGGCAATAGGATCTCATGGAAGGTACGAACACTCAATAGCCCTGGACAAGAGCAAGAGCGTCGTTTTAAATAGTCGGACCAACTCAGGAGGGATATCCTGAGCTGTTGGCAAGAAAGATCACCGGCGCAAAGAGGACACATGCAAAGGTTTCATGAAAGTTGGCTCAATATGCACCAGCAATATGCTCATAAAACGCCCCAGTATTTAAGAGGTCAGGTTTCCTTTTTATGCAAATGGGCATGTGAAGCACTTTATCAAGAATAAGAGCAAAATCCTCCAGACAACATACTACTGATTACTGTTGCAGCTAGCCGATAATCTCTACATGAGAAATAGGATATCAAACATACACCCAAGTTCTTTCTCAGGATGAAAAAATTAGCTGACGCTAATACTTAAAACGCATCCTTGAAGTTATGAACGTACCTATTGAAGAAATATCCAGGACATCTTCCCTGTCCATCATTCGACAGAAAAGTCTTGGTGCGATCTGCCCAAATATCGACGTTGAGCTTCAAAATTACTTACGAAATTCGTTATGTAACAATCTTCTTTCTCCTCTAGCCTTTTTCGCAGGTAATGCTCAACTTTTGGATTCGATTAACTTCGATATAATTATAAAACGATTTGCGCATTAGAAAGCAAGAAAACTGGTATAATACTTATAATTAATTATCAATATTTTCGGATGAGTATAATTATAAGAATCTTTATGATAATTATTATCATTATTAAAGTATCATGCATTAAATGTATATAATTGAAAATGATAGTTTTTAATGCAGAGTGTTAAAATCCCTTACATTTTAAATCTTAAACCTAAAGTTTCTTTTTTTTTCTTTAATCATCTGAATAGATTTTGCTTTTTTTATATTAAAATATTTTTATTTTGAATTTGAAGTTACTTCTGAAATATTGTTTCCTTTGTATTTTAATTTCCTCCTCTTTATTACAATATTTTGTTCTCTGCATTATTCTTTACTATTTATAACGCTTTCGTTAACATTATTTTAGTTAGGAAGCAGGGAAGTTTTTTTTTTAATTATACGGGCCAAATTCCAATTTAATTCAATTTACTTAATTTTAAATTAAACTACATTCAAATTCCCGGAATAATATTAAATGAAAAACTAATTAATAAATATTTTAAGATTAAATTTGAAACAAAAAGAGGTATACTCTTAATTAAAATTAATTGAAAATTCTCTCTTGATACAGGTTGTGTAAATATGTGATTCAATTTCATTACATTATACTAAAATTATTGAAAACTTTCCACAATAGTGATCTCGTCTCAATGAAAGATATTATAGTTTATATTTTATACAAACAAAAATATTAAATGAAGTCAAAAACGCTTAAATTTAAAAAGCCTAAAAGTTTAAGAACCCTCAAAGTCAAATTTTTGAGAGAAAAAATTGATCTAGAAACCGAAGTAGAATAATTTTTAAAAAGAAAAATTAATTTTTTTTGAAATAGTTAAATTTAAGTCCTTAAAAAATTTGTCCGCGATAAATGTAATAGTTAGGAATTTTTTATCCAAATTGACGAACTTTCAACTCATAAAGGATACATTTCTAACCAAAATATAATATAGTAAAATTGTCAGATAATATTCCTTTTATGAGAATAAAAATAAATTTTCAAATAAAAATGGTGTACTTAAACAAAATATTTTAAATTTAAACATTGGTTTAACTATTAACCAAGTACATGTTTGATAAAAAAAAAGAGAAAGAAATAATTAATCATTTGATTTAAAAACTTGTACCACATAGTAATATTTTCAAACAAATCATTGATTTCTAAGCCCAGAAAATTAATTGTCAACCGAAAAGACGAAATATCAAACAAATACAATACATGAATTTTCCACCAAATAGGTCAAATTTTAACTGTCAAAAATTAATTATAACCAAAAATGGATTAGTTAATTAATTAACTTTCAACCAAAAATTAATCCAATTAAAAAACAAAGTTACGTTGAGAAGTAATAAGATCAATCTTCAATATAAGAATTTAAAAAAAAATAATAACTGCTAAACGAGAATAGTTGTGAAATTTTTTTCGAAATAGGAAAAATAAGAATTTTTGAAAAACGTCGATTACTTTCATAAAAACTGGTTTTTCTTCTGTTTCTGATGCCAAATATAATAACTTAATCTGCAGCTTGACTGAATATAGTCAGTAGTAATTTCAAAGTATTATCAAATAGTTTTAACTTATTCTTTGTTCAGTTGATAGTGATATGAAATTACATTTATATTTTGTATTTAAAAATATGCAGGGTTCTCCAAAATGTCACAAATTCTCACAAGTTTAAAAAATGATCCGGACGTTATTGATGGATATTTTCTAATTCCATTAAATAATTAGGAACGCTAGATTCTCAAATCCGGGGGAGGGCCTTCTAAACTGTCAAATATGGTATTGTGCTCACACGTGCTGCCACGTACTCAACACAAAACGATATTGGAGAGATTAAACTGCTAAGCTCAGAGTGGAGAGTACAACATGTAGGTACAAAAATATCCTTTCGACATTTTTAGAATTTTTCTATAATATTTGTTTATTATTGCACTTACCAACAAAATGGAGCAGGAAAATTTCGGATGTCAGCAGGAGACTTGCGGTAAATATTTTCATTATTGCTATCAGCGGGTTTAACTTGTAAGCACAACAGTCATATTGTTAATAAACTCACTTCTTTTTATACTTATTATCACTAAGCTTGAATAAGAAAATCGTGATAATTATAAAATTTACCTAACATTGATGATTTATGAAATCAGACCAATTTAAAACAAAAAACAAGGGTCTTATGGCGTTAAAAACACATGATATAATTATTTGCTATATACTTATCAGATGATTATCGCACTATTTCCAGATTCACGTTTAAAATAAAATATAAGCAGAAAAAAATTATTAAAATGTATTTTTGAACATGATATTGTTTAATTGTAATTTGTATTTTTTAAATGATTGAAAAAGTCCCTAGCGGCATGTAACCTTCTGAAGAACAAGATATACATAGTAATATTCTGAAAACTAACATATAATATTTTAAAGGGCCAAAAATAAAAAAAAATGAAAATTTTAAAATTAGGCAAATAAAGAATCATTCATTTCCTATTAGCAAAACGTAGTTTGCAAAATTGTTTAATTTAGCAAGATTACAAAGCTCTACAAAACTTGAAATGAGTTTAGGAGATCTTTATCAGTTTTAAAAAGATCAAACATTAATTTAAAACTTAAAAAGAAATTCACACCTCGAAATAAAATTTAAAGTTTCTTAAGGATTTGGAAAGATTTAAGGATAAAATGAATTGTCCTAATATTCACGGGAAAATTCCAACTAATGTTTTATTAGAAAAAAATGCATTCCTTTGCATTGCCATTGCATGCACCTGAAACAGGCTCCTTTTTGCAGCTTTCAGCTCATCGACACTGCAGCAGGCAAGTGTGAATATGGACAAAAATATATTTATCTTTAAAAAAACTGCATCGCTGGACCCCACAGTCTCCTTTGTGCTAAGTAAGCTATATGTTCCTTTCACGTAATGTAATTTCCTTTTGCCAAATTAATAAATTAAGTTAATACGACTTTAGACGAATTAATTACTAGATACAATGGTGTCTTATCTCCTATCGAGAAATATCCTAGACACGGTCCTAGACACGGAAATAGTCCTAGACAACGATCTTCGACAGTTCGAATGTTCCCGAGTTCTCGGTGGCAGGAAAAATCACTTTAATCAAATCTCTCTATGAGAGATTTTTGAAACTTTTTTTTCGAATTAAAGTATATTTGAAGGACTAATGCGGTGTTAACAAGTCGTTCCATCATAGCTCGAATCGTATGAAATAGCAGACGTGAGTGAAGATTAGTTGTGTGTACGCCAAACTGTTTTAAACTGAAAGAAAACGGTACTCGATTTCTTCAGCGAACCGTTAACACTTAGTGAATGTCCATGTTTAGGAATGTCCACCGACGGGAATCCAATCGAAAATGTCTGGAGTATTGTAAAGAGGAAACTTTCGGAAACACGTGTTTTCACCCTGAAACAGCGCTCGCAAGAAATCAGGACAAACGAATGGACTATGCTGAAAAATTAGGAGAAATAATACCCTAAAGGTACCAGGCCATTCTGGATAACTATGGGGATTGGTACATGTATCAGGTAGGGGCGCATTAGTCCTTTGAATGTCCTTTAATTTAAAATAAACATTTAAGAATCTCAAATAGTTTTTAAAAAATCGAGGAACGTTTCTTGTTCAACTGACTGTATCTGTATATTGTTCATTCACCGTTATTTACAAAAAAGATTAGCAGTAGGTTCACAACGACATGCAATAGTAAATACTGAAAACAAGTATCAATGGTGATCGACAAGGCTCAATATTCTTTAATGATACAATCTTGTCACATCTAATTCATTTTGCATATAATAATTATTTGATTACGTCGACATTAAAGGTGCAATTTTGAGTAACTATTTTATTAAATCTATTTGTTTTTAAGCTTATATAAACGTAATTTTCCTAAAATTCTTGAGGAAATTAAAAAAATATTAATTTTGATGAATTATGTGATACATAATTTACTTTTAACAAACAAACAAATTATTTTTAATGAAAAAAATTGACTTCTTCCGAAAAGGACAAATTTACAGGAAAATCGTAGAACACTCAACCGAATAGAATTAATTTTTGAGTAGCATTTTAACCAAAGGGATAAAATTTTTTCCAAAAGACATACATTTTTTCAAAACAGTTCAATTTTGTGACTGCATTTTGTTTCAAATTTTCGGAAATAATTTAAAAAAATTAAAAGTTACTGTTTTAATGTTTATCTGAACTTTAAAGTCTTTTAAATATATCTTAAATTTATTCGAAATTTTCCAAAATTTTTCATAAATTGTTAACAAAATTAAAGAAATGGCCTTCAAAACTTCCAGAGTCCCATATGAAAGTTTTGTAACTCTTTCGAAATTTAAAAAAATGTATAATCTTGTTTGAAATTCTAGGATATAATTTTAAATGTTTTACATTATTTGTTAAATAATTCACCAAATTATTGATTTCAAACTATTTACCTTAATTATTTTTCACATATTTTGTTCACATGTTGCTTTCAACGCGAATCTCGATAAATATAAAATAACCATCTGATAAAAGATAACAAATAATGATATTACGTATTCTGTTAGTAATAAAACCGACTTTTTGTTTACAATTGATCTGATATCGTATGTCGTAAAGGTTAGATAAATTTCAATAGTTTCGAAAATTTTCCTGTTCAAAATGTGAGCGTGGTTTATTCCACCTCGGAAAAGGCAGTTAGGTTATATATACGTATGTGTATATGCCCTTGCGTGCACATATACGTATATGTTTTTGACTTGGGCGCCAGCCAGAGCCTTTAGCGAAAATCAGTAGGGTGACTTAAATCAAGAAAGAAAAGAAACAACAGCTCGGCAAAATTGAGAAAACCTAAATAAATAACATACATTCCAGGATTACATTCCTAAAGAAAAAAAAGAAACTAAGGGGAGCAAGCAACTCAGGAGGGGTACTTAAAAATCCAACAGCCAGTCAACAATTTAACAAAAGAAAGGAGAACATTCCGGTATTTATTCCTTCATAAAACAACTACAATAGTGCATATCTAGAAGCTACATTTTCCGTAATAAATGCTCGACATCGCACGGAGTTTAACCTAAATCGCCGTTAAGCTGCGGCCACGTGGTCAGTGGCTTGGGCTGCTCAACATGTCAGATCCTAACCTCGGAACGAGACAATCGCAGATACAAAGAAGACAAAGGAAAATGCACGCGCTGACGCGATTTAATAACGCGATGAAATTCTCTACCATAGCATACAATTAGAAGGAACAGCGAGGCATCATGTCGAATCGGAGCCGAAATCCATGATTCCAAAGACCCAATTAGCTCGCTGCGTCGCCCGACAAAATAATGAAAAACCTTACCTCGGACATAGCTCGAAATTAATTGTTTCGTTTGAATTTTGATCCAAATTCCAACACAGTGGCATGATCTCAATGGTCCAAGGATATAATAAATTAATTCTAATCCAGAAATTCCCACACAGTAGCCAAAATCTTTAGTCTTTTTCTCTACTTCAAAGCATGGCCGACTTGCCAGGCTGGAGACCAAGACCGAAAGTGACGGGTTCTGTGCACGTCTCAAGACCAGCGACTCGCAGGGTGCTCGTGTCTGGGCGCGTTCACAAAACCTAAGTCCCAGCGCCACTACCGGGAAAACCATGAACCAAAATGAATCCCTTACTAAAGATATTTGAACTAATTTCCCTTGAGAAATTCGTGAAATATCAATCTAAATACCATGGATACAATTCCGTTAACAATCTTCTATATAAAATCCTTAAACTGGCACCGGAATCAATTTTACATAGGCTTAAGACTACAGCGCGACACGTAGAGGGACTGCGAATTAAATCTTTACTAACTATGAATTAAGAGGTATTTCTTGTAACGAATGCAAATAACGCATCTAAATCGTAGCATTGTTGCGATTAATTCAGATCCCAAGCTTCATGAAACTTTACCGAAGAAAGATTCGTGAATCTTGGTAAGTTTACAAACCAGTTTCGAGCGGGAAAACTTTTAAAAAAATGGGCGGAATACTTAATTTATCTCAAAATAATTATGAACAAACATCCGCAATGATAAATCTAGAACCTTTATGACAACCTATCTATGATATAACTATCTAAAAATTTAAAACCTAATCTCGACCACAAGTGCGCACGCATGCGCATATGCATGCTGAGACTTACGAGCATTTTACATCTTTTGTCTCATAAACGTAACTCTTTAACTGAATCTAAAATGTCTAAACGAAAGTTTCGTGGAAGCCTAATCTTAACTAGATCATAGTTATATAATGATACGGAATTATCGAGTTTTACAGTATTTACACGAAAAATAGTTTACTCGATAATAATTTCCGGTGAGGTCGATCTTCATTGTCGAATCCCAGTTGTATGATCCTCCGACGACTGGTGAGACCACCGTTAGCCAGTTTCTGATCATTTCTTGAGAAGTTTAAAAGTGTCGGCAATTGCCGGAGCAACATGGCGGTGCTCGGCATCGAATGGTATTGGCTGGGTCGAGTTCGTAAGATCAGGGTTGCTTTAGGTGGTGTGATTTCTTCCTGATGTGGCATTCGAAGTGTTACGATGGTGGTGGCACTCTAGGGAAGTCTTAATTGTTCCAAGTGAGCATTGGCCATAGCCAGTAACTGTAGTGGAATATTTACTGGATTGATACTAGGTGGCAAAACCATGGAGCTGCAGGTCATTGGTCAATGATACCAATGGTCAATGGTACTAATGGTCAATGTGGTGACATCTATGACGTTTGAGGCCCGCCATCTCGTGCTGGGATTGGAAACTAAAGTATTGGGTGTCAGGAGTTTTTTCGGTGTTAAGACCCTTATCCCTGGACAATGGCAATTTTACAGCCTTAGTAGGGACGGCTCATCCCTTTCTTCCTTGGTGTTGTTGTCGTTAAACTTGAATTTGAAAGGTGGAGGTTACCGTACATGAAATCAGATGTTTGGACTGAATAAATAAGGGTTTTACAATTTGATGAGCCGAACGAAGAGCCTCAGCTGACCCCTCCAAGTGCACTCATCAAGTCTCAGTTTGCAAAAATCAAGGGAAAAACAGAACTAATTTAATTAAAGAGAATGGTGTAAATCACAGACAATAACCAAACAATAATAATATTAAAAAAGAAACCAAAAATAGGCGAAATCGTAAGGCAGAACCAAATTATAATAAGGAAAGAGAACTGAAAATAATCGACAATGTAAGACAAATAAAAATAGCAAATAAAGTAAAAAAAAATAGGCAGAACTAAGAAAAGAAAATGGCGTGATTTCAATAGCGAAGCGGGAAGCGTAAATGGTGATTGGGGAATGTTAGGCTGGAGTAAAGGGGCATTAATAATCTGGAATGGTTGGTCTCGTGTCTGTTAAATGTTCTGATCAGGGGTAGGTCAAATGACGTTAAGGTGTCTTTGTATACTTTTAAACAAAATTCTTTATTAAACATAAAAAATGCGAACATAAGGAGAACATGTGAATATTGCCTTCAAGGCTCAACGCCTGAACGCGGCGAGGCCATTTGCATCGCCGGCTTGGTGCGCTCTGAGCTGCTGTTTGATTAGGCCTGGTCCCTGTTCGACGATTTCCTGGCCTGGTCGTGCCCGCCATTCCCCCAAGAAGACCTTTGCTGAGGCGTAGAGGGGCCCGCAGTTAGGACAGTTTGACCTCCTAACCCCGGGTTCCCCGCAGCCAAAGCAAAGAATGCCGGCCACGACCGGGTCAGGACACTGAGCCCGCAGATGACCCGATCGCTAACAAGCCCAGCAATTTTTGTGGGTGGGACCCCGATAGGCATGCGGTTTCGGGGCACCTATCCTTAACCAATCCTTTCGGGTTAGGTCGTTGTTTCCACCTCACCTCGTCGAGAATCTCTTTGTTGCTGGAGGCTGTGCGAGTGGGCGAAGGTGACAGATTGGGACCCAAGCAATCTTACTGCTGCGTCCTGTTCCTAACGTCCCAGGTTGTGAAGGTTGTTGGGGAGGATTTGATGGGCTCCCTGTGTTGGCCGCTTCTAGAGCTGTTGCCACTGGGGTGGCACAGGCTTGCTCGAACCGATCGACGGTCTCGGAAAACCACTTATGTGCGACATTCCTTCTCCTCTTTGTCTTGATAGTCTGAAATCAAAGGGGGAGGTCCTATAGCTACTGTTTACCTGAAGATCATCTGACCCTGGTAGCGGGTTTTGGAGGTAAGGCTAGAGGTGCCGAATATGTTCCTTGCCAACGTAATTCCCTTACTCGGTAGTCAATATATACACCACGGTAGATAACCTGCGCTTGATTTTATAAGGCCCGTCGAACTTATCGCAAAGTTTAGCTACAAGGTTGTATTCCTTTTTCGAGAGTACGCGCTGACATTTCAGGACGAGCTCACCTA
>JAWWLR010201838.1:0-16201 GCA_035041075.1 Acraspis erinacei | reverse complement strand
TCGTAAAAAATAGCATTGGAAATAAATAAGGAAGCCTTTTTTTATTATAAAAACGAAACAGTGAAAATACCTATTTTTCGATACTTCAGTTTCCAATATCTGAATGAGCAATCGAAGGCCGAAGTACATAAATATATGTAACATACATATAAAATAGTGTTGAAAATAATGTATAAACGTTCAGATCTTGGACAAAATCGAGTACAAAGCACGAGATACGTGATGAGAATGTATTCGTTAAGGTCGAAGGAGCTTCAACAAAAGAGAATTCACAATCATCAAATTCCAGCTGTCGATGCTCTGAACTTTTATTTTGAATGGTCTGTACTCATATGTGGGGGAAATACTCGCGAAGCGCGAGATCCAAGAGTCGCACGTCCTAGGCGCGCTCAAACTTGCGAGTCGCGCGCTTAGCGGCCGACGAAAATGTGCCGGTGAAGCGCGCGTCTTTTTTAAATTATTTAAGTTCTTGGACAGAAAGACACATTTGGATACATAATTATAAATCCGATAGCCTACATCTGGCTACATGCGTTTCTATTTTTTTATGTGGTTTTCTTTTCAACCTTTGACAGACAAGACACTAATACCACTGGCTTTTGAGATCTAATATTTCTTTTGATTTTATGATTAACAACTCAGAACATAAAAGCAGATGGCATATTACTGGGAACATAATCCGTTTGAAAAAACTTGTTAAACACTTTTTAGCATTTAGTTTTTATTTATCAAGTTTTTAGGGCCAAGTTGTAATCTAGGGAAGAAATTCATTCCAAGCGTTCTCACAACTAAGATGATTGTGCAATAGATCCTGAAGTATTTATAATAATAGAAATACAAAGAAATACAAACAAAATAGATTCAGTTTTGGCATAAAAAACTAGAGCTAAAATTTTCAACCTAAAATCATTTTCGGCCCTAGCATTTTTATAAAAAAATATCTTGTTATGTAGGTTTTTAGGGAAAGTCGAGTTCTTTGCTTGAATCTTGAGAAAATTTGAAAACAATCCTGAACAAATTGAACTGGTTTTTCTTATAAGTCAAATTTTGTACATAAGATAATCATTATGCAGTTATTTCCCATAACAAATAGTTGCAATAAAAAATCGTTTGTGCTTCTGCTTTTCCAAAATTTAGATTTCCTTCCTGAAATATTTAAGGCATGAAAAAGTTAACGGATGCAGAGCTATAGTTCTTTTTAAATATTACTATTGCCATTACTATATTATTATTGCACAAATGAGGGCTCTCTTTAAATTTTTTGGTGAGGGCTTCTGGCTTTCATTAATAGAATTTGGTTCTAAATTAAATAAACATTGTTCTCCAAAAACAAAAGGTTCCGGAATTGCTCTTTCTTATTTCAGTCGTGATGTAATTCAGAAGAGGAATGAAACCTCGGTTTAAAGTGGTCAGTTTTTTAATCAGGCATTAGCATATTTAGGAAAAAATATTTATTCATTAAAGGTAGGCCAGCAAATACGTTAAAAATAAAAAAGTTAATTAAAAGAGCTTTATTGAATCAAATGTATACAAACTTGCAAATAAACTATTTTTAATACTTCCAGAAGAGAAATATGGAGTCTCGATGATAAAGACGCTTCTATAATTTTCATTCCTTAATTCGTAGACATGGAAGCTCGAAATGAATCATTTTGAATGTTAAAGAAGGATATTCATGGGATATATTCAGAATATTTGTAGAATTCCTCAGAATTACCCGAGTATACATCAATTCCATCCACGATATCGCTAACTTCAACCAACAGGATTTGATTTTCGATTATCTCAGCTTTAAGTGAGATGCTTTTTTCAAATAAGCTATTTTGTACATAAAGAGGTTTACTGCCAATGAGAAGAAAATTTGTTTACCTATTCCCGGAAAGACTGAACATAACACAGATACTGGATTCAGTTATGGGATGCCGAAGCTTGCCATTGTGTGAAACCATCTTGAATGCAAATCAATTTATTGTCAATAACAGTTCGAGTTATAGTTATTGAGAGTTAACATTAAACAGAGCTTGTCTCTAGATAATAATAGTTTGCAGGTAATTGGATTGTTACCGGTATTTAAATGGAGATACCAAGAAACACAAGGAGCCCAACAAGCCAGAGCTTGAAATCCATTATGCCAAATTCAGGGATATTCACTTTATCGATATCAGTGGTAAAATTGGCTACTTTTTACCTAAGCTAATCGAACATATTCCTTAAATATAATATACTGGAGCATGCGGTCCGCCCGCAATCCTGAATAAATTGGGCATAGTGTTGCGAAATGACTGTGGTGGCTGCTGTGTGAAAATTGTTTTACATTGCGAAGTATAGACGAAATTAGTTCCTTGAATTGTTACAAAAATCCTGTTTCTATAATCGTGATTATTTTGTTGAGTACTGGCATCGAATATTTGGAAAGATCCAGTCTCAAGCCACAGATTTTCGTCTAAATGAACATAAGCTATATGTGGAAAAGGGAGATGGGCCTGGTGAGCTGTATCTGCGTTGTAACGTAGGCGCTTTGCTTTTGAAATAAAACTTCGATTCTCTGAAGTTTGTATAAAAACGTTATAGTTTTTGAAGAGCGTTGCATTAATCCGAGGTGTCATCCATTTTACAGGTAGTCTATTCGCCGAAAAATTCTTCTCCACGAGTTTTTTTACAAAATAAGAGTCAGTATCCATTTGCATAATAATGGTGAATGTACCAAAATATTCTGGATATCCACCTGCATCTAATCGTTTATGTAATCATGAATGTTAATTAAATTAATCTAGAATGTCACATTAAACACAGGAAATATCATTTTATATAAAAATTTTGTAAAATTGTTGATAAAAAATTAGAATAAGTTATTTTATTTTACAAGTAAGGCATCTAAATACAGAATTTCCGGTCTTTTTCATTTTATATTCTTTTCTCTTTTTTAAGACTTTCTCATCTTTCCCCTGCTTTCAAGTAAGATCGGATTTTTTCGTTTTTTATTACACTTAAAAATTCTACCACTATATTCCATTTTTGACTAAAATTTATTGTTTTTATTTTAAAATTCAACTGTTCAATTTGGCTCTGAAAATTAATCTTTTTTTTTGCATTCTGTAAAATCGAAAACAGCATTTAGAAATAAAACGAAAGTTCGCTCCCAACCTGAAGTTTTATTAAAATTCAGGGCAGCAAGATTTGTTCTAAAAATGCTATCTAGTTTTAAGGAAATAGATTCGGAAGTGGACAATCTTAAAATGATCCTCATCTAAACTTGGAGTAGGGTTGGCTTGAGATAGTGATAAAAATGTAATTGTCCGTTTAAATAAAAAATAAAAACGTACATCTGGGATATTGAATTTCTGAAGCCCGCAACAATATTTTGATCTAAAAAAGTTAGCGAATCCCAAGTAATTCATTCAATAATATTGAGGATGGAATTCCACTGTATACCGTATATTCAGATTTGCGCTCAAATTTGTTTCGATCAAGCCAGAAGCACAACATGTTATTTTTCATTACACGAATCAGGCACAAGTGTAAATAGTTTGAATAGATTCCTAATCTAAAAACCTGAGAGCTGTTAAAAACCCGAGAACTTTTGGATGGAGGTGCTGGCCGCTAGCACCTCCTCTACACAAAATTGATAGAATGAAATAAATCAATTGCGTCAGTATTTTGTTCTTTTTTGGGCTCTCAAAAACTGGAACAATTAATTTTGAAAAAACGACCCCTACATTTTAAATATTGTTCTCGAAATAAAATATGAACTCAAACTAACTGTAAGAATATCAGAACTTTGGGCTTTTTTGGGCTCTCGTTTATTTTTCTCAAAAAACCTGAGTTTTTGGTGAAGGTGCTAGCCGCCAGCACCTCCACTACATAAAATTTGAAACAATTAACATTGTCAGAATTTTGGGTTTTTTTGGGCTCTCAAAAACTGCAAAGTTTAATTTTTAAAAACAAACCCTGTCTCCTAAAAGTTATCCTCAAAATTATGTATGCACCCAGCCTAAATGTCTTAGCTGTCTTCAACCAAAAATGGCAAAAAAAATGACAAATTAAAAAGAATAACTCCATACAACATTTCAGCACGAGTTGATATATCTATTCTCTCAGTAATATTCCGAAATCCGTAGGAGCTATGCCTTTAAAATTTGATGAATTCAGTCTCACTTGCCTTCAACTAAAACCGGCAGAAAATGTAAAATTAATAGAATCACCTCAAAATACTTTTTATGTAACGAGTTAATATATCTATCTCAACAGTAGCATTTCACGACCTCTATGAACTACCTCTATTACACTTAACAAACCACTCTCACCTTGGTTGAAGGTAGCTTTTTATTAAATTTTTTTTTGCTATTTTAGATGAAGACAGCTGAGCCTAGATTCCTTGAATTTGAGGGGGCTTGTTCCTAGGGATCGTGTATATTGCCGTGGAGGTAGATATATTAACTTGAGTCTTCGAAAATTGCCTGCTTTGATTCCTTTTTATTGATTATTTTTTGGTTTACTTGAAGGCAGTTGAGAATGGATTCTGTAAATTTGATAGCGACAGTTCCTAGAAATTGTAGCCTTTTTCTGTAAAGGTGGATATATCTACTAGAGACTTGAATAGCCAAGTGTGTAGATTATTTTTAATTTGAAATATTTTTTCCGTGTTTATTGATGGAAGTTAAAAGTTGGTTCTGCATTGAAAGTAGTTAAGCAGGATTTACTTCAATTCGTTTAGGGGTGTTTTTTAAATTTGATTTTTCCATTATTACTGCTGGATAACGGGTACATTTTAGAGTTTTTCAAAAGTGAATAGTATGATTTTTTAATTTGGAGATTTTTTGGCAGTGTTTCTGAACCCCGCCAAACTATTGAATTTTCATTTATATTTTTTTAGTTTTGTTTAGTGCCTATACTTTTAGTTAGGTGTAGCTGTTAGACAACATAAGTTTACAACATAGTTTGTTACTTTCAGTTAGCTCCATACTAGCTCAGCCCTACGTTATATTCTTTCTCGTACTTACTCCATATATTTTGCTTTGGGATTTTTGTTAAGGATTAGAGTTGATTTTTTGAAATAATTGGTGAGTGTATTTGGGAGCCCAAAAAGAGCACAATTTTCAAATATTCTTAGGCAGCCAGCGTCTCCACTCAAAAGTTCTCGGCTTTTTAACCGCTTTCAGGATATCAGATTAGGAATCTATGCAAAATATTTGCACTTGTTCCTGACTCGTGTAATTGAAAATAACATTTTGTGCTTGTGGCTTGATCTAAACAAATTTGAGCAAAAATTTGAATATACGGAGTTTTGGGTTGGAGGCGCTGGCCTCCAGCACCTTGAGCCCAAAACTCCTCTTTTTTGAGAAAAATAAAAGAGACCAAAATACGATATTGGTGCCCAAGAAGAACCCAAAAAAGCCCAAAATTCTTATATCCTTAATTTTGTTTTAATTACATCTTGGATATTAACGGTAGTTTTTCGGAGATAGGGGTTGTTTTATAGTAATTAATTTTTGCAGTTTTTGAGAGGCCAAACAAGCCCAAAATTCCGGTGCGATTGATTTCTTCAATTCGTTCAATTCTGTGTGGTGGAGGTGCTGGCGGCCAACACCTCCACCCATAAGTCGATTTTAAGGAAACTAAAAATGCCCAAAAATCGACATCTTTGCTCAAAGAAGCCCAGAAAAAGACAAAATTATCCCGTGTAGAAAATATTCAAATTCCGATGTAGAGGTGAGAGCGTAACGCACCTGATCTTTTATAGTACTCGCGCTGGTCGTATAAATAATTTCCGTCGGTAGTTTAATGTATTTTTTATAAATCTCAATTGTAATAATATAATACACTTACATTCAAAATGAATTAAAGAAAGGAATTTGAGCAGAATGACAAAAATCATCTTTCTTTCTTCTGGAGATTCGCAATGACAAAGAATATCAAAATAATTTTTCAAGAATTCTGTGAGGAATGACTAAAAACAAACACTTTATATATACTACATTTTATTACTTCTATTAAACAACGCTGCTTATCTATTACCGAAAGGAAAATACATTTAAGGAGTAAATTTATTTCTTACGCCTGGAATATTTAGAATAAATAATGATTACTCTATTCCCAGAGACAAGAGGTTAAAGAATTTTCCTTATCTTTGGCTGCCTCACGAATGAAAATGAAAACATAGGTAATAAATTTAATATTCCTCGCAAGAAGATCGCGGTTTTGCGAATGATAGAATTTCTGATCTATCTCATGAGACAAAGAAACTATATAAATTTGTTAAAAATGGTAAATTTCCTGTATTTTGTCCTTCTTTGAATTTATGAAATGATTTGCTTTATAGAATATTCTTAACTTAAAGAAATCTGAGCAACATAAGGTACTCTCGAATATTTAAAAATAATTTATTGCATCTGATAATTTCTACCTAAAAACTTTATGCCTTTGAATCAATATTAGGAAATTTGTCAATATAATAAGTCGCATGCTCTTCCATAAAACTACGCTATCCAAAATCACAAGTTCTGGTTCAAAATTAAAATATAATACTTAGATATTTACTCAGTAAATGTATTTCACCTTATCTCAATAAGTTTAGAAATATTACCTTTAATTCTCGTGTACTTATGTAAACAGAAAGAAATAAGATAAAACGGAGTAAGAAGCACATGAGATATTTATTAATAAAATTGTAGATTGATTTTATTTCGCAATAAATGCTTTGCTTATGATAAATAAATGATGAATACGTTTGATTTAATTATTATTCTAATCCATGTTGTTTGTTCATTAGGACAAATAAATTATACAAAATTTAAAAAAATTTGAGTATAAAATATAGAAAAAGCTGCTCCTTTAGAACAAGATTTTGGTTGGAAAAATAAAATTTAGAATAATATCCTAGCAGGAAAAGTAATTCATTGTTTTGAAGAGTTGTTTCAACTTTCCTTAAAGATTTAAGAAAGGCAATCGACATTTGATGACAATCCAAATAAACAAACTTTTTTTATTGAATTAGTTGTGTTGAAAATCGCTATATAATAATTCTGTGAAACATATGCTAGCAGAAATATAGTCATTTGGAAAAAAATTTGGAAGAAGTCAGTCATACTGCCGGTGGCGATGAATTGCGAAACGTGGGAAATAATTTAATATTTATTTTAAAGAAGGTGTTTCTTAAAGTTACAAAATAAATCTGAAAACCCCTTTAAAATTATTTTTTCTTCGTAGTGTAGAGTGAGGTAGTAAATGAGACTTATCTACCCATCTATTACTTTTTTCAAATATATTAAAAGACGGCATAATTGACATAATTTAAAGAAACAAACAAATTGCAAAGGATATTTAGAATCAATAAGTTCAACTTTTTTCTTTTCTAAGTAATATTTCCCACGTTGAAGTCTTTATGGTGCGGACGCTTTTATACTTATTATTCTTCATAGCGTAGATATGGAATATCAGAATAAAAATTTGGAATGTGGAATCGAGTCATCTATATAATATATAATTAGGATGTTTTGAGATATTCTCGGAATTTTCAAGGGATAACTAGATTTTAGTCCTTTTATTGTGGACTTAAATCCATAAGATGCTATCGACGATATTGTCAACTTTAAGCGGAATTCTTACCAAAATTTTTTATTTCGTGCATAAAGAAATTTGCTTATTGAATTTGAATCAATTTGCCTTCAATTTCGCTGAATTCAAATTTAAATTGGCTTGCATTTATCTTGACTTCCGGTATTTTATCTTCAATTTATGCGAATTAAATTCATTTGAATTCATCGTGGATTATTTTGATGGTAAATGGAAAATTGAATTTAGTTGCAGCACTATTGACACATCAAGATTAAGTCCACGATATAAAAGTCAAGCTCTAGGATCTAACTTATTCCTTGAAACATCTAAACGTTTAGCCGGAAATGAAATAAAAAAAAATTAGAATGATCTTGGAATCAGCCAAAGTAAATATCCTAGGAGTTTTTTAATCAATTTTTCCTATTATAGGGATATTACAGTCGAAACACATTATAAGTATAGATAGAACATAAATGATAGGAAGAGCTATCCTAGGGAATTATCGGAACAGCACAGGATCATCAAAATAAAGTGTTGACAGTCCAATCAAAAGCAATAACATTTATAGTGTACTTTGGAAAATGTAAAGAGCTTCACCATTTAAAATGCACGCCAAGTTTCGCTCATAATTGAAGAGAAAGTTCGCATTCCATCGCGTCTTGACTGTGATTGTTGTGGCGTGGAAATTGTTTTTAGTTTTGTAGAATAGACTAAATGGGTTCCTTGTATCGTAATAAAAATTCTGTTTCTATAATCTGGATTACTTTGTTGAGTACTGATATCGAAGCGTTTAAAATTCTCAGCTTCAAGCCATATATCTTGGTCTAAATGTACATAAGCTATCTGTGGAGAAGGCTGATGAGGACGATGAGCTGTATCCGCGTTGTTACGTAGGCGCTTTGCTTTAGAAATAAAACATCGATTCCCTAAAACTTGTATCAGAATATTATAATCCTCGAAAGGAGTTGAATTATTCCGAGGTACCATCCAGTCTACAGGTAGTCTATTCGCCGAAAACTCCTTCTCCACGAGGTTTTTTACAAAGTAAGCGCCAGCGTCCATTTGCATAACAACGGTGAATGGACCAACATGGTGTGGATATCCAGATGCATCTAATTGTTTATGCAAAAATTGAATTCAAATAATTTAAATTAGAATGTCACATTGATGAAAATTAGTTGAATATTGTTAATATTGATTTAACTTTTCTAAAGGTTTCATGATGATGAAAGAATTTCTTAGAAACATCCCTGGCATGGCTTACATCAGTGCCGATAAGGATAGTATTACTGTTTGTATAACAAAATCAGATTATGTAACGAATATGGAGAGTTTAATTTATAATCATGATCCTTTAAGAAAATTAAAACGACACTTTCAAGATGCTTGACAATTGTAGAAAGAGAGGACTTCTGTGAGAAGATATAAGATCGGCTGATATTAATCCTGAAGACACAGTTCTCGAGAGATGTTATGGTTTTAGAAGGATTCACAAAGATGGCTATTCCTGGAGAATACTTATTTCAACTATTAATATTCCCACTCCATTTTTAGAACGAAATTTCAGGTTGATTCTCAAAGACACTACCTCAACTTCAAAAAACAATATTAAAGATGGCTGGCAATTCAGAAAAATAATTATCCAAAACAATGGTTTCGGAAGACTACGAAATCATTTCTTTGGATGTTGATGCCATTTTTCCAAATATACCACTTGAATTAGTTGAACAGGTATTTTTTAATAGACAGGCAAATATAAAAACTCGTATTCGATTATGGTAATCACATTTTATCGAAGGGATAGTTTTTATCACGAACTCAACTTATTTTAAATTTGACAGATCTTTTTATAGAGAAAAGTTAGGCAGTGTCATAGGTTCAGTCATTTCTTCGATTTTAGCAGAAATAGTAATGGAAGATTTGGCGGTTATTGCTTTTAAAAAATTTAATTTTTTTTGCCTTTCTATTTGCGGTATGTCATTAATTCTTTTAACATTTCTAATCCAAAACTTCAATTAATTTATGAAATAGAGCAGGATAATAGAATCAGTTTTGTAGACGTAGACGTAATTAGCGGACGGGTTGGTAACATTATTACCAATTGTTATAGGAAAAGTACATATTCACGTAGAATTTTAAATTTCTTTTCTGCTCCTCATTTTCAAAATAAAATTGCAGTAATCAAAAGCTTAGTTGACAGAGGCCTAGATTGGTCGCATTTTTATTTTCAGACAGGAAATTTGAATATTGTTAGGAATATTCTTTTTCTAAATCATGACCAGCAAAAGTTGATTGACAAATGTATTGCAATTACAAATCAACAAACAGATTAATATTCTACTCTCAGATAATCAGAAAGAGTTAAAGGAATATTGGTAATTTAATACTGCTGTTCTTCCATTTTTTGATTGTAAACTATTGTAATCATGTCGAAAAAGTTTTAAATTTATACTATTTTCCGTATACCATTTAAAATGGAATCAATGGTAAACTTTTGCAAAGATCCTTTAGATAATGTTGAAAAAGTTGGTGTCGTTGACAAGACCACTTTCAGGATCTGTAAGACGAATTACGTTGGGCTCTGTTTCCAGTTTTCCAACGATTCGAATTCTTGATTCAGAAGATCCAAAAAAAGGAATCCTATGCTATGCCACGGACCAGTACAAATATATCGATTATGGCCCTTGAGTTTTCGACAGACCGGCTAGGCGCGCGGATTGCGTTGACTTTTGAGGTTGTGTACGAAATTTCTTACGTTAGCCGTGATTTGTGAAACAAAAGGACACGCGGAAAGATAGCATGAATCAAAGTGACGTGAAGAAAATGAAAATTTGGTCAATGGTCATATTAGAATATGAAAACGGACTACTTAGGCAAGTTTTGAGGTTAGGTTGTACGATTTTTATGTTAGCAGCAGACAGGCTCTGAACAGGGAATAATCAGCATTATACTAAAATCCAGTGCCCTGAAAAACCTCCAAGAATGAAGTCGCGTTACATTTTCTATAAACAAAAAGGGATATTTTGGCTTCTTTTTTGTGTTTTTTGATGTTAGAAAATCATTCTGACCGGATGTGGCCAAACAGCCACTGGCTTCTGTTTCAACGACCTCAAATAGATAAAACCAACATGGTCTGGCCAAAAGTATATACAACTTTTTTTGCGTGCATGTGTTATTACGTCTAAAGATTAAGGCAGTGTCATAGTCTTGAGCCTCGATTTCGAGCCTATTTTGGGAAATTTAATGCAAAGAAAGTACACATCATAACTGGAAAAGGGGTTTTTCTATTTATTTATACATTCTTCGCATCCAAAAAAATTCGTTTAAAAAAACTGTTTCCACACCCGCGACCTTGGAATATCCTTAACTCCTTTAATTATGATGACATTGGCTACATCAGAAAACAGGGTTTTCGAAAATTTTGAAATCTCTGCAAATGGCCTACTTTAAAAAAAGGGTTACTTACATTTTAAATGACGGAATCCAAAGATTATGAGCAGAATTGCAGCAATCACCTTCATTTCTTCGGATTAGTCGCAATGACAAGGAAGAGTAAATTAATTTTTTAAGAAATTTGCGAGGAGTGACTCGATTAAAAACTGCTATATGCTATCTTTTATCATTTATATTTTATGAGTAACATTTATTATTCACCAAAATAAAAAGAGCCTAAGGAAAAAATATTATTCATGTCATATTTCAAAATGCTTCATATTTGTTATCTTATGTTTAGCTTTTTAACCTCTGGTCAAATGAAAGATCTCATAAACCTTATTATATTAATTAAATATTTCAACCATTTTTGGCACCAAAGTCAAATTTAAAAAAATACATAAATTAGCGAAAAAATGTAGAGTCGTAGAACCTAGCAAAAAAAATTGAAAAACGTACTTTCATATGAATTTCGGACTTCGAAAACCTTATATGACTATTAAAAAAATTTTATAAAAGTGAGATTCTTACACTTTGCAATAAAAAAACTCGTAAACGTTTCTCCGATTCATGTTACAAAAAATACTTCGCCAACAGTGAAAGATCTATTATAGCAAACCCTAAAACTTTTTGGAAATTCACGAATTGAATGCGTGAAAACAGTGGGATTCCGCACCAAATGATGTTAAACGGAGAATCTGTGGATGCCAGTGAAGATATAGCCAGACTAGTTGCATCCTTTTTGTAATCAGTTTATTCCAGGCCAACTACCGAGATTAAATATGAACTACACAGTTTTGATACGAATAAAGGGGCGGGACCTGATAGCGTGCTCCCTCTCTCCTGAAATCCTGCGATGCCCTAAATCTTTACAAATATAATTAGCGACAAACTATACCTTGCCTCATCAAGTAACATTATCGAGGAGCTGCATGGCTTCAGGAGGGGGAGATCTACCACCACAATTTTATGCATATATACACACTAGTTTATGAGTGAGGTAGAGTCAGGCCTGCAGGTTGATGCCATATACACTGATTTTTCCAAAGCGTTTGATAAAGTAGATCATGCAATTCTGGTGGCAAAGCTTGGAGCTCTGGGGGTTACAAAACAAAATGCTCATGTGGTTGGCAAGCTATCTTAGCGATAGGTGGCATTAAGTTAGCTCCAAATGCAACTACTCGGATCCCTTTCAAGTCACTTCCGGAGTTCCACAGAGCTCGAATCTGGGCCCTCTCCTATTCCTTCTCCATGTTAACTATATTAGTTCAATACTAAAATTCTACTTCTTCCTCTTCTTTGCTGACGATCTAAAGTTATACAAAACCATCCCCACGAGTCTGATAGCATCAGCCTGCAGTCAGATCTTGATCGACTGCAGGCTTGGTTCACTCTGAACGGAATGAAACTGAACGTGAAGGAGTGTTCGATCATAAAATTCTCGAGAAGTAAATATATTCTTACTCATCAGCACGACATGGAAGTAGAGGAACTTGTTAGGGTTACTGAGGTGCTAGACCTTGAGATACTCATAGATGACGCTTTGACATTAAATGCACAAGCTTCGAATGCAATTAATAAAGCTCTCAGATCGCTGAGCTTTGTCATCAGAAATGCCTCGAAATTCAAAAACCCACTTGCTCTAACAACATTGTATTTCTCGCTGGTAAGACCGCTCTTAAAGTTCTCATCAGTGGTATGGAAACCTACACATTGTAACTACATCATAAGACTTGAACGCGTACAAAATAAATTTTTACGATTTACGGCTAGGCAACTGGGTATGTCGATGAATAGACAAAATCACGACTACAGCAGGATAAGAATATTGCTTGATGTACCACGTATCTCTGAATGCTTTATGATTGCCAATATGTGTTTTTTGCACAACATCTAAAATAATAACATCGACTGCCAAACTTGTTATGTTACATAAGTTTATAAACGCAACCGAATTCGCTCAGAGTTAGAAACCTGTTTACGGAACCCTAGCATATCACTAACTACGGGGCAAACTCTGTTTACTGTTTACTTAAGGACCTAATTTTAATATACTTTAGTTGGTAACAAAAGAGTATTAGCCTGTATACTGTACAATAAATCAATAAATAGACATCCTTTTTGGTTGCAAATTCAACTGTTTTGTAAAACTTCGTCTTTTTGGGCTTAACAATCAACTATTTTCGTAGAACATTAACCTTTTGTTTAAAACTGATATTTTGTTGCTGATAAGGCAACTGAAATCTATTATGGATGAAAAATATTTTTTCTAATAATTTCCCTTTTTGATTTACGAGTTTATTTTTTTAGTAGTATATTCCATCTTCCTGGTATAAAAATGTAAATATTTTCTTGAAAAATTTTTATTTGAAGTTCACCTGTTTTAGTAGAAATTTCATGTTTCTTGAATGTTTGGTTAAAAGTTCGACTATTTAATAGAAAATTAGGATATTGTTTAAAATCCTTTTTTGGCGTTTGAAAGTCAAAAGTTCATACTTTTTGGTGAAAAATTCGTCTTTTTTGGATGGAGAATTCAATTTCTTTCGTAGAAACTTATTTCTGGTTTCAACATTTATTTTTGGTAATAAAAAGTGAACTGGAATCTTTTCAAACCGAAAAAGTAACTATTTTGTATTTCACATGTATCTTTTTGATTTAAAAAATCATCTGTTTCAGTAGAAATGAACTTTTTTTAAATGAAGATTCCATTTTTTGCTTAGTTATTTATCTCCTTTATACTTTTAGTTGAAAATTCATCCCTTTCATTGATATTTTAACTATTTTGTGCAAAAGCTTATTTTAAAATTAATCTCTTTGAGTTCCAGAAATGAATATTAACAAAAAGTCAATTTCAACTGAAAAATTTCTTCAGTTCTGTGAAAATGAATTTTTTTAAATGAAAAATTCTTAGAAATCCTCATAACAATCGTTAGTAAAGTTATGTCAATTTCTCGGTGTCTTTAGAATTCTTAGAAAGCTTTAACATCTTTTAGAAATCTTCAAAAATCTACAAAAATTTCTAAAAATATTTTAAAATAATTAGAGTTTTAACTAAAAATTTTACAAGATCCATCCAAAATAAAAGAAATATCTAAATATTTTTCTAAAATACTTTGGAAATTCTTAGAATAGATTTTGAATTCCATTTTTCAAAAAGGAAAAAAATTTAAAACTTTCTCAGTAATCTAAAGAAAAAGTCTAATTTTTCATTTTATTTAACTTTTATTTCATTTAAGGGAATAATCGTGTTGGAAGTTATTTGTATTTCTTCGTATAAACAAAGAAAACTCTAAGCTTAATAATAAAGTCTTTTTTCCCTATAATTTCATAGAAAGTCTGGTATATGTTTGGGTATCGTTATAAGATGCCCTGTAACCCAAAATTACACCAGCTTATTTGTTTGCAATTTCTTTGTTCAAAAATTACTTTATCGTTGAAATTATCATCACTGGTTGCTCTTCATGGCCAAAAATCTTTGTATCAAATCCTTCTTCACTATATCCTTAGACTAATTATTATATCAGCCGATGATATATGCTAAAACCATTCTTCAAATCATTTAATAAAATATTTTTCGACCACAAGGCTTTTATAGAAAACTTGTTTTTTCCACAAAATTTTTTAAAATTAATGATCTGAAAGTTGAAAATGACAAATCAACATTTTTTCATGAGAATTAATTTTTTATAGTCGATCTAAAAATTATTGACATTAAAAATAATTTGTTTGTCTCCACTATCAAATTACCTGACTTAGACAAATAATTATCTTTAATGCATACAGCTCTTATGTGTCATAACTTAAAAATTTATTGCTAATTGGAATTATGATAATATTTCACTTTGCATTTTATTAGCTGCTCAATATTCTGCTTTATCAAGTTTCTTTATAATTCTGCGTTTCCCTTCGCACGCAAGATTTAAAAAAGTGTTTTTCTGCTCTCTGTGATTTCGTATATTAAGAAAAAATGAAGATTGCCGTTGCTTTTCTGCTTTTATTCGTGGAGTTCTTTGCTTCAAAATGTAAGTTTATCATATTATTAGAAATATTATTTGTAAAAAATGCATTAAATTATTGTCAGAAATTTCCGTACGAAGAACAATAATATTTTTGACTTTTTAAACCCCTACTTTAAGTTGTGGCATCGTTTGGCAAGGTAGTAGCAAAACAAAAAAAAACGTATATGGAATTTATAATCCAAAAGAAGAGTAGGATTTAAAGAATTAATTTACTTTTATACTTAATTCACAATCTCTTTTATATTCACTAATTCGAGGTTTAACTAATTGAATTTATTTACATACTTTCTCAAGCACTTTTTTTTGGAAAATAACTATATTTTATGAAATCTCTGTTTAATGATGCTAAAGATTAATGAAAGTGGATAATTATTTGGTAAAAAGTTAATTTCAAGTTGAGGAAAGGTTTACTTTCTAGATTAAATAAGAAGGTCAGAATTGTAATTGAGATAACGCCCTGACAAATATGGCTTTTTGAATAATAAGAAAGTTTCCTTTTTTTGTTTTTATGATTAGTAAATAAAGATCAGTAATTACGTTTTTAGTTCCTTTTCTGAGAGTATATTTAATCAAAACTTCAGTTATCTGCATACAGTGTGTAAAGAATAGGTATAAATCTTAAAATATTAAGAGCTCTCCTTTCAAAGACCATTTTAAAAATTCAAAATATACATTATATAACAATTTAATAATTTTTCGCAAACTTAAAGTAATAATTTAAGCTTCAGTTGGTTTGTTTCTTCTTGTGCTGCTCTTGGACTCGCATGAATAATGACACAATATTTTCCAATTCACCAACTATATTCTGAACACCATTAATTAACATTACACTTATTCACACAGATGCCAATATCAAACGGTCCGATAACAACTAACCCTACAACTGCGGGATCTCCTATTATACTACCTGGCCCACTAGTGACCTCCCGCCGTCTCGGTCCCCTCCATCAGGCTTCCCACAATTCCTCCTTTCCTTTTAACGTGAGTGGTTGGACTTTTGGCACCGAGCAGTCTTCCCTCACCTGGTTCTTGCATACCTTGCACACAAGGTATGCAATTAAGACCAAAGTTAAATCCTCCATCAATAATAGTACATTATGTGGTTAGGTGCACAAACATCTGATTTGAATGAGTGTGAAGTTTGCTGTCCGAGCGAAGCGAGGTCAGCAAATCACACGAATTCTAATCGGCTGTGT
>JAWWLR010201811.1:0-16216 GCA_035041075.1 Acraspis erinacei | reverse complement strand
GTATGTTTTTGTTTTAATAAATTTTTTTTTAACCCTACATAAATTGAGTACACTTACTTTCTGGACGTGCCTCGTATCTGAATCTCTGCTTATTAACAAACTGACATTTCCTATACATTCTAACCTTTTCGCATATTTTAAATGATATAAACCTCGTGCTATTTTCATATGTGGTTATTTTAAAATTCGACCTGTTGATTATTGTCCATTTATTATTATCTCTTAGCATTTATGTCAATGTCAATGTCCACTTCAGAGGCATGTTTTTGTTTCATCATAATATTTATATAAAGTAATTTTTTTTGCCTCCCTTATAAGAGTTCCAATTTTTAAATTTGACTCGTATATTTTTGAGCACGGTTAAAATTATTGAACATTTGTTCGAAAGTTTTTTTGACAATTAAATGTAATTATTGACTACGTATTTAAATGACATGTAAGAACCAAAAAAAGTTTTTATCTTTCTAATTTTTTGTTATTAAGTATTCTAACATTACGTCATACTCCGCCGGTAACTTAGAAAACTATTAGGCCTCACTACTTGGTGGACTGCAAAGCATTGATTACACAGGACTTTCACTAAAATTTGAAGTTTGCTCTTCAAAGATGTAAACTTTAAAATCCCGCCAAGTCCCTAGTAATCCCTTGAAAACACTTAAATTCTTACAATCTTGTAAGATTTCTTGATAATCCTTAAACTCTTCAGATTTTTTTTAAATCACGTCAACGTTTTTACAATCATATAAAATCTTTCTAAGTTTCTCGAAATTGAGTGCAATTAATAAAAATCTCTTAAATTACTAAAAATTAAAATCTTTTCAAATAATTTTTCAATGACTCGCTGGACATTACTTGAAATCACTGAAGCTGTCCTAAAATCTTATAAAATATTTTGTAAATCCTTAAACCTTTTTCAATTATTTTTAAATTGTTATTAAATGCTTTAAAAAGTAACTGTAAGATCCCGCCAAGTCCCTAGTAATTCCTTAAAATCACTTGAATTCTGAGAAATTCTGAAGATTATTCAAAATCCTTAAAGTCCTCCGATTTTTTTAGGCTGCCTTCAACTTCTTTGAATCCATTTAAATTATTTCAAAATTGACTAAAATTAATTAAAATCTCTAAAAATTCTTGAAAGTTTTAATACTCTTTGAAATCTCTTGAAAATCCTTAAAATATTAGAATTTGTTTGAATGCCTTTAAATATTTAAAAAATTTATTAAACTCTTTTTAAAATATTGTCAAGTCCCTATAGTAAGTCCTTAAAATCACTTGAATTTTTAGAAATCCTGTAAAATTTCTTGAAAATCCTTAAAATATTAAAATTTGTTTGAATTCCTTTAAATCTCTTAAAAAGTTATTAAACTCTTTTTAAAATATTATCAAGTCCCTATAGTAAGTCCTTAAAATCACTTGAATTTTTAGAAATCCTGTAAAATTTCTTTAAAATCCTTAAAATATTAAAATTTGTTTGAATGCCTTTAAATCTCTTAAAAAGTTATTAAACTCTTTTTAAAATAGGATCAAGTCCCTATAGTAAGTCCTTAAAATCACCTGAGTTTTTAGAAATCCTCTAAAATTTCTTGAAAATCCTTAAAGTATTAGAATTTTTTTGAATGCCTTTAAATATTTTAAAAATTTATTAAACTCTTTTAAAAATATTGTCAAGTCCCTATAGTAAGTCCATAAAATGACATGAATTTTTAGAAATCCTCTAAAATTTCTTTAAAATCCTTAAAATATTAGAATTTGTTTAAATGCCTTTAAATATTTTAAAAATTTATTAAACTCTTTTTAAAATAGTGTCAAGTCCCTATAGTAAGTCCTTAAAATCACTTGAGTTTTTAGAAATCCTGTAAAATTTCTTGAAAATCCTTAAAATATTAGAATTTGTTTGAACGTCTTTAAATATTTTAAAAATTTATTAAACTCTTTTTAAAATATTGTCAAGTCCCTATAGTAAGTCCTTAATATCACTTGAGTTTTTATAAATCACGTAAAATTTCTTGAAAATTCTTAAAGCCCTCCGAACTTTTTATAACTCCGTTCATCTTCTTTAAAACCATTTAAAATATTTCGAAATTAAGAACAAATAATTAAAATCCTTTGAATATTCTTAAAATCCTTGAAATACTTTTTCAAAATTACATCCTTTATAATCTCTTCAAATTCATTGAAAACTTTTTGAATAACTTTTCAGTAACTCGCTTGAAATTCTTTAAAATCACACAAACTGCCTTAAAATCCTATAAAATTTGTATTAGGGTTACTGTTGTTAATGAATTATTTTTTTGTATCAACAACTGACATTATTCTTATTTTAATTTCCTTTCGTCTTAAATAATTCTTCGCCCTAATATATAATTATAATGTCTGTTATTTAATTTCAATTTCTAACTAAATTCTGTATTTCATGACTTTAGTTATGTTTATGAAATATAATATAACAATCTTATTATTAAAAATATGTAATTAGTTTTGCACCATTTTTTGTAATAACTGTATTTATTAAAAAAATATATTGTTTCTTTCACTATGCTTTTTGTCAAAAATATTTAATAAACTTATAATACGCAAATATGGAAATCAATAATAAAATTTGTCCTATCCAAAAAAATTCTAAAAGTTTAAATTCAATTTTCCTGTATATGAAATTTTCCGAATGATCTCCGTAATCCAAAACGATCAAAATATTTCATGGAACACAAAATCCATAATTTTGCGTTATTTTGTATTAAATATTCTGATATCCAGGATGTTCAAAAGAAAAATTACTCCATTAATGTTTTGGAAATTACCCCGCACAAAATGTGTAGCCTTTAGGTAAATTGTTTTCAGCGGTAGTTCAATTTATAAAGTAAACATGAGTAGTTAATACATTTTTTATTACAATTCCATGCTAAAACTTCCATAAATTATTTAATTTAAACCATAAGTTGCAATTTTTCGTACATACAAATCGATTGTGGCTCTCAGGAGTGAAGAAATAAGATTCTGAACACTTTATTTTCACTAAAGTAAGATTATTTATTGAAGAAATAACTGTCCTGTTCTCATTACAAAATGTTCTGAGTTACCCTATTCTTATCAGTTAATTACAATGAAAATTCTGTAAAATTATTATAATACACGCGTTTCTTAATATAAATGTTTTTTTAAATTCAAGATCGTTTAAAAATATTTTACTCGCAAGAGTATCTAATGCTAAGCAAACCTTCATTGGCTTTCTTTTTGTTTAAAATATTGAGTCACTGGTATTCTTGTTTTCTACTAAGTATCAATTATTATTCTGTTTATAACTATACTAAAACAATGGAGATTTGCCAATGAAGCTTTGTGAGGCTTCCTATTATTAATTTAGAATATGAAAATAATTCAATCAATAATGAATTCCTTCTTATAGTTGCTCGCAAAGATTCCCCTAATTTTATGACTTATTCAAGCCTAATAATATTTTTGTATTTTCAATTTTCGTACATTTTTTTCTTGTGATATGAGCCTAGTGCAATGAGACTAAGTACCGTAGAAGAGTGTTTTAGTTCTCAAAACCCTTGATTTTTATCTCTTCTACAGGAATAGATTTAGAATCAGAGGAAAGGACAGATTCTTTTATTCCAACCCAAGTAAAATTCTATGAAGATTATAGTTTACCTGACGGCAGTAGCAGGATTACCCTGATTACTTTGAAGGTAGACAAAATCTACCTTCAGAAATCTAAAGGATTTCCAGACTATTAAGGAACCAAGCTCACTTAGAAAATTGAAACTCTTTAACCCGCTCACCGCACGTAAAAATCGAGCAAAGGAGTCGAAGTCAGATATAGAAAATGAACTCTATTCAACTTCTTGCCACTAACGTCCCAGTCGCTGACGGCTCGCTATCGAGCTACTAATTGGGACTTGCTCATGCAGTCAACCCTCCCAAAGGTGTTCGCACAAGAAAATCCATTGCAGTGCTCTGGAGACGTATAACGAACGTGCCGTCTGTGTACGAACTCATGAAGCCAACCAATAGCGGGCAACTTGACGTGTTGCTACGTTCTGAGCGGTGACGCACAAACAAGTTCGTAGCTTTCTACACTACTTTGCAACGAACTTGAGCAAGTACCCCACGCACGTACGCATAACGGCTCGAAGGTGAGCCGTCTCTAGCTAAAAGTGGTCACACAATAAATTCAGTTGCAGTACGCTGGAGCCAACCAATCGCGTGCAACCTTACGGGTTGCTGTGGTCTTTGGCGGTCCTTGCTCCATGATGTTGCGAGCTGGTGTAGATAGCAAAGTATTTTGAGCGTCACTACTCAGGCGGTAGCACCACGATAGGTTTTATGCGATTGGTTGTCTCTGGGCTTGTGCACGGACGGCACGTCAGTGAGACGTCTTCAGCCCACTGCAACGGATTTCCTGGTGCTACGACCTTAAATCTGGACCGAGAGGCGCAGTGTGGGAGTATCTTTCCTTATACTCTTTTTGTACATTACTATTTCCTTAAAAACCTCTTGGATAGTTAGAAAAAAGTTTATCGAATTAGTTCATTGATAGATACCAAATGTGTGGTATAATTTACTAAATACTATTTGTTTCGACAGATTTTCGTAAGACAACAAAAAATTAGAAGAAATGAAACAATGCTTCGATTAACTCAACCCAAATTTAATTGACTATCTACGAATGCCTTTCTTTTGTTGATTTGCAATGTCATTCAGAAATTTTAACATACCCACGGCACAGAGTTACCATGTAAGTTCTATTTTCATGGAGCATTCAACAAATAACTTTTTTTATCTAACTATGGAGGATGATAAGAAAATTCTATAATATACGACCTCATTTGAGCCTAGTAAGAATAATATTTGCGTTGGTCAATCCAAACTCGCAAGTGTTTCTTATATAGCTATTTTTCATCAATCTTGACACCAAAAGAAAAAAGCAGTATTGCTGAGATTAACGCTTTACTATAATTATTATATGCAACCTGAGAATAAAGAGCAGTCGTTATTTGGGTGGTATATAGTTTCGTATGTGTTAAAAGATAATTAAATAGTCCTCTAATGAGAAACTTCATCCACTTTAAGATTTAAGTGACTTGTTCTTGCCAATAGGTGGACTATTGGCAAAAAGTAGATCATTTATAATATAGAGCAAATAGTAGCAGAAGCTAGTTATATCGGAAAATGGAATTTAAAAAACAACGAAACAGAAAGCTTTCATGGAATAGCCCACAATTTCGTTGACCATTTAGAAATGCGTTTGATTATTTTATTCAATCATATCTTCATTCAATCAAATTTTCTTCTGAGTTTATTAGCAAGAATTAGCGTCCATATCACTCATAGCCTAAATGCTTGGAAAGCCATTTAGGAGGATGACCATCCCCGACCTCTAGCACACCTGCATAAGTAGTGAAATCATTTCTCACTCGTACAAAAACGATCGCTCTTCCATGAATTGATGGTGGACCAGTAGATTTCTGAACAAATGACGATAGCACATAGTTTTTTGCCAGTGGCAAATAAACGCTATGGCCTTTAGCTTTAGGATTAATATACTCAGAATCTAGATCCATAAGAGTTGCAGTTAAATTCGTGGATGAAGGATTTTGTAGAAAAGCCACTAACGTCTCTCTCCCTTGGCGTGGAGATCTCACCCACATAGGAGCTTCACGAGAATTTTCATTGACAAGAACTCCAAGAAGAAGCTTACCACGTGGCATTTCTACACAAATGTGGGTTGGTCCAGCAACGTTTTGATTAATAAAAGCGTTTGGTTGCACAACTGGATGACTACTTTCACCAGCGTGTATGAATGGCCTTCCTGCGCCTAATTTTGTAAAAGAAATAAAGATTTATATACTTTTTGTAACTAGATTAAAATGTAGATTTATTTTTGGTGCTTTATATAATGTATAGTTATGTAAACGGGAGATGGTCAATTCTGCCCCAGCTACAGACAGATGGTTTCCCCTCTGTGCAAGTTCCCCTCACTAGGCCGAAATTCTGCCTTCGGGCAGGAGTCTTTTGTGTATAATGACGACTAAACCTCGAATAAAATTCGAAATGCATTCGAATGCCAAATATACGAGATCCAAAGATACGAGCGCTCTACATATACGAGCGTCCCGACTCGAAAGAAGCAAGCAGAATTTTGTACCCTCTAGCCCCACCGTATGTAGTAGTAGGCCGGTGTGCGTTATCACGCATTACCCCCGAACTCTAAGCCTTGCAGGAGTGGGAGCCCTTTTCACGCTCTTATTTTTGGAGTTCCTAAATCCCGATGTTCTCGTATCTTTGAAGTTCGAGTGTATTCGAAATCTGCGATCCATAACCCTTACAGCGATAGATTATTTTACTTAAACGTATTGAATTATAGCATAAATGTTAAAGCTTATGTGAAATTTTATGGACAGGTTCTCAGTATATTTTAATCAAATAAACTGCTTATGTAAATAATTTTTCAAATTTGGCTAAATTTTAGCTTCCGAGATACTGAGATACCGAGATACTTCTGAGAGTACTGTAGCATCTAACTCTGTATTGGGTAAGAAGGACTCCCGCTGACCAGACTCGACGACGGAAGATAGGCTAAGGAAGGGGAAGCCACATAGTGGGGCAGCCATACGCAGGTAGTTAAGTCAGAATTGTTATCTGCCTATATAAAATCGATTTCAAAATCACTGATGAGCAATTCCATTTTAAATCAGAAAAGTCTTTGTAATGATGTCAGAATGATTTCGTATTTCGTTATATTATTCTATGGTGTAAATAATGGAATCCGTACTTCACAGTTTGATCAACAAATTTTCTCAAAATCTGAAAGAAAAATTTCTTTAAATGCATTTTTCGCCAAAAAAGCGTATGTACTCAGCATTTTCTTTCTTATTTGACTTCGGAATACGTATTACATATCGTGTGAGCTTCGCTGTTAGTTGGAACATTGATTAAATTTTTAACACAATATATAGATTTTCAACTAAAAAAGATTTTCTACCAAAAGAGATGAATTTTTTACCCCTCGCCCCCCAGAAAATCCGAAATTTCAACAACAACAAATAGAATGTCAACAAAACTGTTGCTTCGAGAACGAACTAGTTGAACTTTCAAGCAAAAGAGATGAATTTTCAACAAAATATTTCCTCTTTCAGCCAAAAAGTTTCATTGCCAAGCCAAGATGAATTTTATCGAAGTTAGATGAATTTTGAACCAAGAATTCAAACAACTGCAGTTGAATGTTCAAGCTAAAAAGAAGAACTCTTTACACCATGCTTTTCTTTTTAACCAGAAAAGTCGAATTTTCAACAAAAAAGTTTATTTTTTTCCAGGAAAGGTGACTTTTTACCCATTAACAATTTATTTTATACCAAAATACGAAGTTTCTGCAGGTTGAATTAAACAAGAAAAAAACAAGTTAAATTCAACTAAAAAATACGATTTTTCAACCATACAGTTAAATCCCTAAAACCAAAGGTAGAAATTTTTAATGAAATACATGAATTTTCTACGAAATTATTGAATTTAAACTTGTAAATAATAAATTCTAAACTAAAAATCGAATAGTTAATTTCGAAGATAAAAAACTTAATGTCAATCAAAATAAAACGAATTTTGCACAAAAATGATAAACATCCAACCTAGGTTTATCCTAAGCGGAAATATAGAGGAGATTGAGAAAGGGCACGATATGGGTTCAACAGAAAAAAGGATAAATGTAGTTTATTATGAGGTAGTGGACGACGAGGTATGAGGGAAGGTCAGGAAACTAGCGGTAGGAAGTTATATATTTGGATCAGTTTCTTCCCATAATAGTGACATTAGAGAGAGAAAAAATAATAATAATGCTAAAAAGGAAACAACAGGAAAAGAGCAGAAAGATATGATTGGTTAATGGAAGCTAAAGAAAAGTTTATGGAAAAGGTGCGGAATGTCAAAACGGGAGAAAGAACTACAAAGAAGGAGATGTAAATAATGATGGGAGAAATAAAAAGAATATTAAAGAGCACAAGCAAAACCGAAGTTCATAAAGAAGGGATAGAAGTGTTTGGAATGAGGAGTATAAGCAAAATAAAAAGGAATTGAGACGGGAAGTCAGAAACTGGAGAAAAGCGACAAGGGATGGAGAAAAATATAGAAGAAAAAAGAAGAAGTATACTGACTTGTGTGCTCCATAGAAAAGAGGAGGAAAACAAAAAGTTTTGAAGAAGAGACGGAGAAGCCTATAATGGAAGAAGAGGCTTAATAGACAGTAAATAGAAAGAGGAGCAGAAGAAAAAGAGTAAAGCAAGATATTTAGATGAAATAGTAAATGTATTAGAGATAATGAAAGATCGAGAGGCACCCCGTATAGATAAAATTGCAGTATAAGAGAGGGGTTAATGAAAACAGTTTCTGTTTGGTGAAAGGAGTGAGGCAAGGATGTCCTCTGAGCTCACTTGAATTGAATATCAGACTTGGAAGAAGAAAATGGGAGAAGAGGATGGAGAGGACTTAGAATATGGACCAAAAGATATATAGACTGGTATTCGCGGAATATATAGTGTTGATGGAAGATCGTGGAGAAATTATGGCGGGCTTAATTAAAGGATTAAAAAATACTTAGATGGAAAAACTTGAATATAAATGTAGAAAAGATAAAGATAATTTGGTTACTGGAATATAGAAGCAATGGAGAGAAAAGATACTGATTTTATGAAAAATATGACACAAGGGGATGTAATAGTAATGACGAAGATGTGGCTAGATGAAAAGGGATGGGAAAGAGTGAGGGGAAGATTACCAAGAGGTAACAAACGGCATGTTTCAAAATGAGAAAAGAAAGAATAAAAAAGGCAGATCAATCGGTGGAATGGTGATGGAAGTGAGCAACGAATGTATAAAAGAGAAGGATAACAAAGAGAGGAAAGAAATAAAAGAAGGATTGGTGGTGGAAGGGATAAAGATGGGAGGAGAGAAGTGAAAGACAGTGGAGGTTTATGTGAACGGTCATATGTAGAAGAAAGCAAAGGAGATGAGATAAATAGCGGAAGAAAATAAGGAAGCAAATAGCCTTATAATAGGTGGCGATTTAAATGCGACAACAGGAGATAGAGGAGGAAGGTAATGGGGAGGAGAGAGGGAAAGAAAATCCAAAGATAAGTTACTGATTCGAGGGAGAAATAAGTTTTCAAAGAGTTTGGAGGAGTTGGGGAGGCTTATCTTAAATGAATATATAGAGAAAGAGAACAGTAATTGATTATGTGATAGTGGATAATGAGGTAAGAGATAATGAGGTAAGGGATAATTAAACTTGTAAGGGGAATGGGCAAAAGAAGGTTTAAAAATGTAGAAGGGGACGCTGGTATGACCGGTATTAGGTTATGGAGCAGAAATATGGGGATGGAAAGAAAGGAAAGAGATTGCAAGTTTACAAAAAGGATTATCTGGTGAGAAAAGAAGCGCAAAGAAAGAGATATAGAAGACGGGACTGGAGCAAACTGAAAAATCGGGAAAAAAAGAGAGCAAAAGACAATTAATAGAAACACCCCATAATAATTTTAAACAACACTCAAAATCCACCCCTTACGGAAAAATATTTTTTTGCACTTAAAATTAAAGTTTTTCATTTTTTGTTCAAAATTGATCCTTTTTGATAGATATTTAATCTTTTTGGTTGAAAATTTAAACACTTGGTTGAAACTTTGTATTTTTTTTAAATGCATCTCTTGGGTAGAAAATTCCACTATGGGAGCGAACATATATTAAGCAACGTTATTTTTGATGTTATTTATGTTATTTATGTTTGAAAATATTTAAATTACTTACAAAAAAATAAGTACTGTCACTTTGTTTTTAAAGTTATATTAATATAAATTTTATAATATGCTTGTAAACAAAACAAGATATTTTTGAATAGTTTAGATATGTTTAAAAAGAATATACAAAATTAAAAAATATATTTCATTTTGCAGGATTTAAACAAAAATTCTGAATTTTTTAAATTTATTAAGGACTTTTAAAGTTTGAAATAAATAAAAAATATTTGATATATTCTTAGAAATACTTCCAAGTTTTTAAATATTTTTGATCTAATCAAAACCTCTTTAATTGCTCAAACATCTTCTTAGCTGACTCAAATTTTTCTTTCTAATTTGAAAAATTATTTAAAATTTGAATAAATACCCTAAAATCTTCCAAATTTTCCTAAGAATTTTCAGAAAATGAAAGAAGATTTTTAAATATTTCAGATGTGTCAAAAAGAATATTTGAGATTAAAAGAAATTTATTTTACAGGATTTTACATAATATTAGGAAAAATTGGAACTGTTTTTAAAGATATTTAGGATTTTTAGAAATTTGGAAGAAATAAAAAACGTTTGATAAATTTTCTGAAAAGTTTCCAAATTTTGAAATACTTTAAATCTATTTAAAACCTCTTAAAACCTCACAAATATTTTTACCTGACTCCAATTTTTCCTAAAATTTGGAAAAATAACTCAAAATGTAAAAAAATTGTCTTAAGATCTTTTAAATTTTCTTACGATCTTACCAAATTAAAACATTTTACTTCAGAATGTTGTCCGCTTTTTCGAAAATTAAGGAACTTTTTTTCAATCTTTTTCAATTTTATCTTATAGTTAATTTTTAAAAGTAAAAATTCTTGAATAAATTTCCCATGATTCCCAAGTCAAATCTTATTTTACTTCATTCAAAATTGTTAAACCTTATAATATTTATAAATTATTCAAATCTTTGGAAATTTTGCAAAATTAAAAAAATGTCTTCAAATCGGATAGATTCTACTCTGAGAATATTTTTAATTTTTTTAATTTTTCGAAATATTCTCTTAAAATTTATTTTTTTAAATAAAAAAATACTTTAATTATCAGCTTAAAATTTTTTGCTTTCTTTAAGCCTTATCAAAATTTTGTTTAAGAATTTTTACAGTGTTTGTAAACATTTGCGGAAATAATTTAAAATGTTTTTGGATTTTTAGAATTGCTCTTTGAGTTCATTAAGAAAAAAAATAATTTGAAATTTTCCCACGAATCTTAAAATTTAAAATTTTACCAGAAATCTTTATAAAAATTAATCTCAAAATCTTTCAAAATTATTAGAAAGTTTCTAAATTTTTTTTCGAATTCCTTAAAATGATTTTTTTCCATAATTTAATTTTTCTTATCTTTTTGCAAATTTCAAAGAGTCATTGGCAATTTAAATTTTCTATTTCATCAATAATGATTAGAAAAATTTATAAATAAATTTTATAATCAAGTAAAACTATTTTTTTGAAAATTTCGATATAAAAAATTGATTTACTTATTTTGTTGAAAATTTGTATCGTTTTGGGAGAAAATTCATTTTTTGGTTTCAAAGTTTTGATTTTGGTTTCAAAGTTTTGATTTTGGTTTAAAAAAATAATTATTTAAATTCAAATACTGTAATGAAAATATTTTAAAAACCGGTCATTTTTCTATTATTATTATTATCACTATTATTATTATGTATTGAAATTTAAATTTGATAAATATGAGTGACTTTTGCTAAATGAGAACATAAGAATAATAAATAAAAATAATACATTTTTCATTTGGATTAGGAAGACAAACGTGACATTCTTTCTCACTGCCCTTGACCTAAAACTGGAGTCTTAATTTTGTTTCTAAATTTGGAAAAATTCTTTCCTTCAAATTTTTCAAAGCGACAATAATGATTTCGAGTTTTTGGGAACACACATTTTTCAAATAAGGTCGAGTTCATTGCATCTTTTTATAGAAGTTCTATGTACTACTGTTCCGAACAGAAATAAAAAAACAAATATTTATCATTGTTAAAATTTTTAATTTGTAGTTTCTCTTCAAATATCTAAAATTTTGTATCTAACTAAATTTTTTCCAACTATTAGGTTAAAAATACCTTTAAAATTTTTTTATTTGTTTTAATATTTATTTTTTTGGTTAAAAACAAATTTTGCTTTGAAAATTCATTTCTATAGTTGAAAATTAGTTTTTTTGACAAAAATTAATTTTTGGAACTGAAAAAACTATTTAATTTGTTCGTCAAAATTGTGTCCTTATTTGATAGACATTTAACCTTTTTAGAAAATTGGTTTTCTTTTATTCAAACACAATTTTTTACTGCATCTTTAACTGTTCCTTTTTTGTAAAATATGCATCTTTAGATAGCTATTTAATTATCCAAATCCCAAATTTAACTAATTCGTTGGTAATTGAACTATTTTGTGGTGATTAATTTCTCTGGTAGATGTTATTTATTTAGTTGTAAATTAATTTCTTTAGTGGAAAATTGTTTTTTATTTAAAATTAATTTTTTTAGTTGAAAATTTTTTTTTCTTTTTTCTCAGAAATGTATCTACTTTGAAAGAAATTTAATTTCTGGAAATTTAACTATCAGGTTCAACATTTTTGTTAAGTTAACAATTTGATTGAAAATGTATTTATTATGTTATAAATTAATCTTTTTGGTTGAAGGTTCATTTCTTTAGCAGAAAATTAGTTTTCTATGTTTTGAAAAATTTAATTTATTTTGTTAATTATTTGTATTTTTGTGAAAATATTTATCTTGGGAGTTGAAAATTCAACTATTTTATTAAAAACTTCTGTATGTTGTTGAAACATTTCCTATTTTGGGAGAATAATTATCTTCTCGGTGACTATTGCACTTTTTCAGTTGGAAATTAATTTCTTTGTAAATTCATTTCTTTAGTTGAACATTAGTATTTTTATTGAAAATTGATTTTTTTGTTAAAAATTTCATTATTTAATTTTTTCTCAAAAATGTAGTTTATTTGGTGGAAATTCATTTCTTTAGTTAAAAATTAGTTTTTTTTTTAAATTAATTTTTATAACTGAGAATTTAATTATTTCTTTAGTTGAAAATTGAGTTTCTTTTATTTAAAATTGTTTTTTTGCAGCAACTTTTGATTAAAAATTAATTTCTCTCGTTTAAAATTCATCTGTGTTTTTAAAAATTGATATTTTTCGTTAAAGATTCATTTGTCTAATAGAAAATTATTCTTTTTCTTAAATTAAATTTATTTTGTTGAACATTTGTATTTTTCTAAAAATAATCATCTTTTGTGTTGAAAATTCAACTATGTGGTTGAAAATTGATTCCTTTGGCTAAAAATTTAACTATTGTGTTAAAACTTTCATTTTATGTTAGTGTATAGATCTTTCTGAAGAAAAAATCACCTTTTTGGTTATCAATTAATTTCTTCGGTTCAAGATTTAACAATTAGGATACCAATTTCTTTTAAAATTCACAATTTGGTTGAAAATTCTTGTATTTTCTTAAAAACTAATTAATGGTTGAAAATTAATTTCTTTATCTAAAAATGAGCTTTTGTATTGAAAATCAATTTTTTTAACTTAAAATTGAACTATTAGGTAGACAATTTTTTTGAAGTTCATAATTTGGTTTAAAATTCATGGGGGTGTTAAAGATTAATGTTTTTGTGGAAGATTAATTTCTTTAGATCTTTTTTAAATTCAATTTATTTTGATGAGAATTTTTATTTTTGTGAAAATTTTCATCTTTGGCCTTGAAAATTCAACTATTTAGTTGCAATTAATTTCTTTAGTTGAAAATCCGTTTTCTTCCATTCCAGGTGCCTTTTTTTTACAAAAACTATTCAATTATTCAACATTCAACTATTTTGTTAAAAATTAATTCTTCTTTTATTTTAAAATTACTGTTTTTAAGATTTTTTCTGATAGACATTTTTCTTCTTGTTTGAAAATTCAACTATTTTGTCGAAAATTCATATCTATTGTTGGAAACTTGTATATTTTGGGATAAAATTCATACTTTGGGTTAAAAATGTATATATTTGACGAAAAATGAATTTTTTTGTTTCAGTTTTAAATAATTGTTTAAAAAATTCTGTATATTTTTCAAATTTTGGTTAGAAATTAATTTCTCTGGTTCAAAATATAAATATCAGGTTGAACATTCCATTATAAATTTACAAATTAGTTGGTAATTTATGTATTTTGATGAAATTTACAAACATTTATATTTTGTTTAAAATTTTTGAAAATTGCTTCAAATTTAAAATAATTTTTAGGGATTTACAAAACTTTTAAACCTTTTAACTACCTTTTAAGATTTTCCGAAATTTCCTCACATTTTTTTTTAAATTATCAAAGATTAAAAAAATTTTCCTTCACATCTGTGAAACTCTGTTCTGGAAATTTTGAAATTCTTCGTAATATTTTATAATAATATCTTAAAAATAATTTTTCCGAATAAAAAATCAGGTTCTATTTCCTCATCGATTTTAAGAAAACAAAAATATTATCGAGAATCCATTCAAAAGTACTCACGAAGCTTCAAAATTTTATGAAAAACAATTTTTCATGAAACTTTTAAATTTTGTTAATTGAAAATTTTTAAAGTAAAAAGTCTCCATGTTTTTCCAGAATTTTAAGAAATAATGAAAAATGTTTCGAAATTTTTGCGAATTTTCTCAAAAATGATTTCTAGAAAGCCCCAGTGTTTTATCCATCGTAACGATTTTGTGGCTTCTCAACCATTTTTGTGGCCAGGCCAGTTTTTTAAATAGAAATTTTTTTGTATAAGATACAAAATTTTACTTCGAAGCAAAGAGCAAAAATTCAATTTTTCCAAATAATTATAATCAATATGAGGTAGTGCAGTGGGTTGCTAAAAATGAAACTCATAAAAGATGTAATGCGGATAACAAACTATTTATAAAAAAAAAATTTTAAAAAGGGCGCTGATGAAAAAATCTTCTTTTAGTAATTTAAAAAAAAATATACGCATTTTTCCGCTTTTACCAAAAAAAATTTTGGAATAAATTGAAAAAGCCAGAATTTCCACCTAGAGTAAGAAAAATCCTGAATACCTGCGCTCGGTCGAAGAACACTGCATTTTACAAAAAATCTCGGTCAATTTTGGAGAATTATTAATTAACCTTCGAATAAATGTAATAAATAAAAAACTTTAATTTAAACACTAATTAAAACACAATATTCACAAAATTTTAGGGACTCTTTCACCCTTGCTCGATTTTTCTCAGGAAGTGTAATAAAAAAAAATAGAGAAAAATAAAATAAATAGATAATCATAAATAAAATTAAATATTAAAAATCCTATTCCATAGAGATCTAGAACTTTTTTTATAACACAACTTTTAATATAACCATAACACAACCATTAATTTTAAATTGAATTAAGAAAAAAATGTTTTTTCGGGTTTTCAGGGTAATTTTTGCCGAATTCCTAAAAAAATTGATATCTTGTATTGCAAATAATAGTGAAGTTCAGTTAAGCATTTTCCAATTAAATGAAAATGTTAAAACGAAAAAATATGTGAAGTGGCATTCAAAGTTTAACCTTAGGTTGCAACAAATGTTTAAATATAAATGTTGCCGAATCATATTCACGGCCGATTAATGATCACCTAAAGAAGTCGATTGGCGAAATTTCAAATTTGAAGGAACTCATCATTATAGTATGAACTTTTTACATTTAAAGAAGAGGCAATTTTTCTGCTTTAAATAACAATTAATATTAATATTTGATATTACACTTACTTGACACTCTAAGGAAAACCATGTAGATAAATAGGAAAATGATGATCTCCATTTTTGTCCGAATTGTTTCAATGAAACAAACCTTAAATCTGATTTCTGAGAAATATAATGCACGCTTTGACTTATATACTAATTATTCTCCGACTGGAAATAGTAGTATGATAGGGGGCAAACATCCGACCTCGGACTACTTTCTTCAGAATTTCTGACGTCTATTGCATTATTTACCGACGCAACCTTCAGATAAAGACTTTATATTTTAACACATTTACGGTATACATTATCTATGTTTGGGAGGGCTTTAAGCTTATCTAAATATCCGTGTTCTGGATTAACGACTTATGAACCCCAAGATACTCAAAATTTTCGTGCTAAAAAAACAATGTGGATCCGACATCTAGTCGCCGGACAAATAGTTGCTGGACATCTAGTCACCGCACAAAGAGTAGCTGGACATCTTAGCGCCAGGAAAGTTAGTCCCCAAGTGGACTAAGCTTCAGTACATCCAGTCGCCGGACAACAAGTTTCTGGGCATCCAATCGCTAGGACAACTACACTGAAAAAAATTTTATATCAATACTTTCCATTTCAATATTAATAATTGATATAGTCGATTACGATTTGTGGAAATCGTGTAACAATAAAAATTATTGTTAGCGTATTTACGA
>JAWWLR010201761.1:0-16240 GCA_035041075.1 Acraspis erinacei | reverse complement strand
ACTCAGAAACTATAGATTGGCGCAAAAAAAATAAAAGTAGATTTTTTTCGCATTAGGTCCCTTTTCTCGCGGACACTCAAATATATATATATATAACTTAAAATTTACTAATTCAAAATTAATTAAAACTCGCCTGTAATTTCGTAAGGATTACTTTTCACATACACATTTGAAGTTTGCAAATTAAATGCAATGGACGCAATACTATCCGGGTTTCCACCAAATCCCTTACCGTAATATATAACGTGACCGGCATTTAAAACTTTCTCACCTTAAATAAAATTACGACAGGAAGGTGTAGACTTTGTAAACGGACAGATTTCATTGACCAAAATTCGCATTTTTATAACGTAAATAGTATTTATTTATAAAATCACGCGTTTTGACGTGGGTTCTGTCAGTCCAGTGCTTACTCTTTTTAGTTCAAATTTTTGGTACCAGATGGCGAAATGGTCGACCACCATGCCTAATAGCTAAGTTTATATCTTATCTGTATGAAAACCAAACTTTAACTTGAAGTGTGTAAAGTTATAAATTAAATTTAAAAATCAAATCAATATCAAGCTTCACATCTAATTTATATTCAAAGCAGCAAGTTTTTATAGAAACTATCAAAGTTTATAAAAGTGGTTTTATTAATTTAAAATTTTGTACCTTCAAAATAAACGTTTCTTTGATCAAATTTGAAAATTTAAACGGAAGTTTACAAAACTGATGTAAAATTCCTTTATATTTTTTTTTAATTGTATTTAAACTTAATCGCATACCTTAGGTTACAAAAGTTTTTCTAGAAACCTGAAAACTTCAATCTTCATCGTCGCTGCTAATATCTTAAAGTTTTAAATCTTTTTATAACATAAGGTTAGCTTGCAACGATGATGATGAAGTCGAAGATCGTGTATGAGGTGTAGCCACTCAAGTTGACGGTTTTTCAAAAGAAGTGTGTTGATTTCAAGTCACCGAAGTTGCGGAAGGTATGGTTGGAGCGGGAGGTAAAGTCACTGGAGAGAACGTGGGTGTGGACGTACCTTGAGGGAGGGTCTGAGAGTTTATTGAAACTATATTGATTTAGGTATTTAAATTGAAACATTCGATAGGGCGGGATGGTTCCTAAACATGAGTAACACTTTCTCGGTCTGTATTGCAACAAACGTCGTTTTCCAATGAGGCACATATTCACACATTTACATATTGCGTAAGGTTTTTTTTTGTTTTAGTTTTAAAAACTTAATAGATGTCTTGTAAATAAAAATAATTTTTTTAGTTAAAGTGCGGTATAAAAATAAGTAAAACAATATTATGATGTAACACAACAATGCTTTCTTAATATTTTTTTGTTCACACAAATTTTTTAATTCTTTACAAGGAAATAAGTATTAGCAGCTCTTTAAGAATTATATAAATATAAATTTTGTTATTTTCATGAGACAATTAGGAAAGATTTTAGAATATTTCAGATAAGTAAAAAAAGAATGTAGAAGATTTAAAAAAATAATATATTTTACAGCATTTAAAAAATTATTAGGGAGAATTAGAGACGTTTCAAAAGATTTGTAGGATTATTAATTATATTAGAGAAATATTAAATACATAAACTTCAGTATCGTAGAAATTTTTAAAAGATTGTGAGGCTATGGTGGATCCGACGAACACTCGTCCAAACTCTGGCGTGCATAGCCCAATACTTTTACTCTTCGTCCTTTGTTTCCCCGAATCCTTTCTAGTCTCACGCATGCGCATTTAAAATTCTACAAAATTCTATGTAATTGTAAGAATAATATCAATTTAAGAATTAAATTTTAGTTCATAACAATGGGTCATCCTATGAGAAGTTTGATCCTCCAAACTTTGGGTTCATTTTCGACGGCAGCTTAATACAAATAATTTCTTTTTGGTTTTAAATTTTACGACTCGTAATCTTTTAAGTACATGGGTCTCTTTCGTAACGGCTTAGGTCTGACACAGCCATTATCAAATTTTTTACTTTGTTTACTATTGTTGCTTGCTAAATTTGCTCTCACACTTTCAACATCCTCACTCTGTTTACTTTGACGTGAATTTTCTCTGCTATTTGACTCATTGTTACTCTCATTCTTATTCTCGCAATTTCAACCTCTTCACAGCTTCAATTGGCTTACATGGGCCGTTGTTTGAAAATTTTGTCACGACTTTCACTGAATTTTAGAGGTCTCAATGCCATTAACGACCAATCGTTCTCTATAAGTCGACTGAAGCTTTGCAGAGAACCCTGTGGAAATAGGATTTCCCTTGATAAATGCAATATCGCCTAAATCATATTTTACAGTATGATTCCTCTTCGCATCCTAATAAGATTTATATTTCGCTTGTTTTGACAATATCTTCTCTCGCAATTTTTCTTGTAATCTGTTCGGGTGGGTGTATATTTCGCTGGCTGCTGTAACTTTTCTAAGTTCGCCCTCATAAAATATGTTCATGTAACCTAATAAAGCTTCGAAGGGACTGACACCTAGAGACTTACTGACAGTAGAGTTCAAATCGCGTTCGATGTTCTTGACGAGTAAATCCCAATAATTTTTAATTTCATTTTGGATGGCAATTTTCATTAACGGAATAATTGTACTATTCAGTCTCTCTATCAATCCGTTCGCTTGAGGGTGACGACTCGAATTAAGCATAAGCTTAATCCCATGCTTAAGATAGAAATTTCGAAAACTTTTAGACGTGAATGAAGTTCTTCTGTCGGTAACTAGAAGATCCGGTGCTCCAAACAATTCTACAAGCTCTTGAGTTTTCTTTGCTGTCCTAACAGCAGTTACCTTTTTAACAGTCATTGAAACCAATGTCATACTGATTGCCAGGTGAGGTTTTAGAAAAAGTTCCTACATGGTCTTAATGTACAACTTGAAAAGACCTACGGCATGGTGAAATAGGGTAGAATTCTCCCTCTTTTTCCAGCTTTATTTTTAGCAAGAATACCCTCCAAACAATTGCTGTTTGCATTTTTACATAACGCCTTAGCGCTGGAAAATAGAACTGCTCCGTAATTCGACTGACAGTATTATCCACTCCAAATGGCTATGTAAGTCATGATACCTAATAATTATAAATTTTCGCATATGTTTGCAAACATAAAACAATTCTTTTTCTCGAGTACCCTTTTGGACATGTTTATACAATAAACCATTTTGCAGGAAAAAATCTTTAAACTTATCTTTCCTTAGCTCCGTTCTCTCGCTCTTAGGTTTTCTTAGTATCTATCATCTCTAACGCTTTTTTATCACTTCTTTGAAACATTAAGACTTCATCATCTGTCGGTAAATTTGAGTATTTTGTGTTCTCCATGCATTCAGATTAACTAAACATTGACAGTCAGTTATTATCAAGAATGTATTTCCAATTTAAAAATTCCTTAGGCGTCGGAGAGCCCACGCAATTGCAAGTAACTCAAGACGACGTGAGTGATAGAATCGTTCGGTGTCAGTGGTTCTTCTGCTAATAGCGTAAAACAATCCTAAGGTTTCTTTAAGAGACTTGCTTGCAGGGTTTGGAAAACCCCTTCCTGCCCATCAATCCACATAAAGGATTGTTCCTTTATAAGAAGTTTCTTAAGTGGGCCGCGATTCTACAAAAATGTTCGACGAACCTTCTAAAGAAATTAGTGAGCACCAAAAATCGCCTTAGTTCATGCTGGTCATTAGGTCTGGGAAGGGCTTCTACCTCTAATATTTTTGTTTCACCTGGCCCTAATTCTCCGTCCCCAAAGATATATCCTAAATAATTTACTCGCCGCATTCCAAAACGACATTTACTTAAATTCAGAGTTAGATTTAAGTCATGTAGTAAATTATGAATTTCGAGTAGGTTTTCGTGCAGATTTTCCCAAGTTTCTGCAAATACACATGTATCATCAAAGAAGGTTATAGCGATACCCTTCCTTGCGGCAATCCCTAAAACTCGATGCATTAATTTAGCAAAATACATAGGAGCATTTACCAGACCGAGCATTGCCCTATTAAACTCGCTTGTTTGCGTCTCGGTTATGAAAGCTGTTTTGTCGCGTAAAGTCTCTTCCATTGTTATTTGTAGATAACCCGATGTCAGATCGAACGTTGCAAAATACCGCGCTCTATAAATTTTTTAAATCAAATCATCCAAGTTAGGTATCGCAAAATTATACGGCTTTTGTTATTTGATTCAACTTACGATAGTCTACGACCATCCGTGGAGTTCCATCTTTCTTTTGAATTATAAAAGTAGGACTCCCGAATTCAAAATTTGTTTCTGAAACGATGCCGGCTTCTGCATATTCATGAACTATTGCGTCTAAGTCTGCGCGATCTTTAGCATTAAGGCGTTACGGCTTTGTTTAAAAAGGATTTACTCCTAATTTCGACTGAATCTCCATTTCGATTTTATTGGTACAACCTAAATCAGTAATATTACTTGCGATGCAATCCAAATGTTCTTCAAGTAAATTAATTAGTTGTTGTCTTTGACTTATTCGTCCGTGTAAACTTTCGCGTTTGATATACGTTTATAGCGTTTTAGTCTCATAGGCGCTTCCTCAATTGTGAGTATATCACCCACTATTTTCTGTCCCTTTTTTATTTTAATTTTCTCGTCTCGAAATTTTTTTAATCGGTACCTTCAGAGCTCCTACATTTGAACAAAACTTTAATTAACTTAACTGTACCCGGCTCTATTTCCTTAATTTCTTCTGTAATTAACCACCTTCGCTCAACTTCATAACAACTTCTGTGAAAATTCTACCTAAAATTATATCGCACTCTTGAACTGTGTCACGCACTATCCTAAAATCAATTTCTTTAGGTTTTAAGTGATCAAGAAGGATTTATTGAGTTACTATCTCAGGTGAGATAACCTCACTGTTTCCAAATCCCCATAATTTAGATTTATTTCGAAGTAAGGATAAATTTTTATTGAGAACCACTGAGGCACGAATAGTGCATACCGATGCACCAGGATCAATTTGAGCGCACAGCCTCACCTCGCTTATCTGAATTTCACAAATAAACTTTTCAGACTGCTATTTTTGAACTTGACTACTAATAGCGTTTACCCCATTTTTCAACACACTGAATTCATTCGACATTTCCTTATCTTTCTCTTTTTCTAAATTCTAACACCGTGAAGATACATGCCATATCTGTTTACATAAATTGCATCTTATTTCTCTACGCGGGTTTGGACAATTTCTAGGAATATTACCAACAGACTTACAATTATAACACGTCGTACTCCCTGTAGTTGAAGATATTTTTGATGTGCTGCTCCTATCCTCTTCTTTTGCTGTCGCCTTCTTGATTCCTGTTGCTCCAGTATTATTTGTCGAGGTTCTGCGTAGAAATGAATTGCTACTTTTACCACTTTCTCTCTTTTCTCCAATTCTTTGACCTCTCGAACTATCCAGCCTTTCAAATCGTAGTAATTCTTGAAAAATCTCGTCCGTTGTAGCAAAATTACGCAACATTATCACATTACCAGCATGTTTAGATAGTAAACCTGCTTCTATCTCATCACGGGAATCACTCACAAATAAATCAAGTCCTGAACAGAACCATATTTTATCTAGAACGTACTCTTGCATTTTTTCACGAGCATTTGCGAAGGTTTCGAAATCTCTTAATTCAACAGTTTTTGACATCATTTCACTGCGAAAACTGCGAAAACTGCTGTCATCTTCTTCGCCATTTGCGCCATCAATTTCACTGAAAAAATTTATTGAAAATTGATTTTACATTGTAATGTTTATTGCAAAATAAAATAAGTAATATAATTAATTTACCTTGGTAATGTTTCGGAGGTAGATGAAAGGACAACGTGCTGTAAACTAGAATTTAAAGCTATGGAGCAAGTTGTGGCTTTAGGATTCGGCACCTCCATAATTTGAGACGCGATAATGTTGTAAAAAAATTCTAATCATCATGTGAATTTTCAACTAAAAAAAAGAACCTTCCACAAATTACTTGAATTTTAAATAAAAAAGATGAATTTTCAACGAAAATGATGAATCATAAGAAATTGACTCTTAAGAAAGGAGTTTAACCGCATATTTAAATTCTTAAATAGAAAGAATTATTTTCTACCATGAAAGATGAATTTTTAAAACAACACATGCATTTTCAACCGAACATTAGAAGTTTTTCAATTAAAAATAGAAGTTTTAAAAACCAAAAATGAAACACTTAAATTTGAATTAAAATAAAAATAATTTTCAAATCGTATTATATAATATTGAAAGCTGTTATAAAAAATTCTACAGTTTTATTCAAAGAATTTAAAAAAAGTGATGCGTCCTGAAAAAGGTAGGTACTTACTGAAAAGTGACTGGCAAAAAAAGTGATTAAAAGTGACTTAAGTTACTGTGTGGCAGCTCTGATTATTCTATTCAAATTATACTAATTGTTCTAATAAATATATTTTTGTCAATAATTATGGGATTAATATCAATCAGCTTCAAATACCTTTCAAAATTTCCACAGCTTGTTGGTGAACTTTTTGCTGAAACAGGTAATTCGCCAAAACTTCGCAATCATCTGTTGCATCCTATAATTAGGTCATAAGATATTATTTATTTATTTTCGTATTCCAGTTATTCTTATACCAAAAAAAAAATAAAATTCCAAATGCTTCAAACATACAGCATAACCTCGAAAGTAACGACTATGCAGTATATTTGAACGATCACATTTACTTTTTAATATTTTATACATACATGAGGTAACTTTTCTAACGGCGATGACAATATTCTCACTCTGATAAATAAAAGACACCTTGTTTTTGCACGTAGTTGAATAAGCTTTGTCCCGGCAGCACAGATTTCGCGTGCACCAAGCAAAAAAAAAGGAACTGGATATGGCGGGATTGTGAGGCGGGAGTATTTAAAACTTGCGCGCGTCTCCTTTATACCTATATTATATGTTTCACACGCTCGTCCGAATAAAGAACGACTCTACAGACGCATCTCCTAACCCGAGGCATTCGGGTCATTTAGCTCACCCTTTACCTTCGGGTGATATAAAACGCTCGTTAAGGGACGAAATGAATTAGCTGGTCGTATAAACCGCTCGAAGTGGAGCGATTAAACGTATCACTCTTTCATCGAGTGAAAATCTCGCTCGCATAGATTAAGAGACGTTAAGATATGGTGTTTAGAATTTGAAAAATCCGCTCACAGTGAAGAATTAATGAATAATTTAATGGAAATTAATTTGAGTGCTAGCATTTACTTAATAAGGGCGATACATTTCTGGATTTCATTATCTAGTTTAGCAGAATGGAATATCGCCGTGCTGCCGTGCCGGAGACCCGTGCTCGATTCCCAACAGCTTTAATTTAATCACATTTTTCTGTTTCAGGTTGTAATATAATATTTCTGTATGTGTATATGATAATTTATAAACTATATATAATCATGTCTATTGTAAATTGCAATTTAAATAAATATAACAGTGCGGAACAGTTGAACATCACATAATAACTCTGCATTTACGTCGTATGCTTGTGTAAAGGATACGTTTGTGTAACCTGCAACGAGACGCGGGGCATGTAAGGTTTACTTGTTTCGTTTGGCTAATCTGATTGCACCAATTTTTACTAAGTCGCTTGCTAAATGAGTGCGCCGGTCACACTCGATGTTACTATAGTCCTTTGCAAATATTGCAATATTCTGCAGATGTTAATTCAAGGAATTTAGAATTTTCTTCTACCGAAATTAGTAAGTGGCACATTGCTTGCTGGTTTAATTCAGAGGTATATAAATACTTCAAACCTTTTTTGAAATAAATGTAAAAGTTTTAAATTTTGTTCCAATGACTTTTGTAGTTCGGCATGCAATTGCTAGTTACTACTCGAAGAAGTAAACATTATAAAAACTCCGCATTGTCCCTCCATTGCAGACTAAAAATAGTAAAATCTTGTCTGATTTGTAGCAAATATTGCTTTGCAGCAAAAGGTTTCTCCGTCTATAAGACCACTTGTTGGGTTAGCCTCGCACTGGCCTTGCGCCTTAATCCGTCTCTGAAAACTTAAGCAGTCCGTAGTAAACTGGTGGTGTCGCATTGTTGACGCTGCCTGTGCGCTCAGAAACCGAATGGGTCAGCAGTTCTAGGAAGGACTAAATCAATCGATCTCATATTGACGCTCTTGTGTATGATAATTACGTGTACCTTGAAATAGCCAGACCACAAAACTGCTACTTTAGATGTTGGTTTTCTTATGAAAAGGCATAATTCGATTTTCATTAGAGGCATAGTCAAATCAGCCGAATCTAAAACTTCTTTATTTGGTGGAACAATGTGCGCTAAAATATCAATCTCGTGATTCTGAATTAGGCCCATACAACCTGACCATTTCTTGCTAGTTTCGTTCCAAGACCCAATACCAAAACTATCTTTTATTTCAACATTTTTAGTCGTAAAATTGCCAGCGAATTTCAGGGCATGAAATAAGTCATCAAAATATTTATTGAACTTCTCTGATATCTATTAACAAAATAAAAAAATTCAATCAATGTAATATTTCAGTATTTATAATCCATACTTTGGAGGCCCCAAATCGAAATAAGTCCTATTAATATCTGAACACATTTGGTGTCAAAAAATATAGAATTTCTTGTTTTGGCCATTTCTTTATGCTGAAATCTTATATTGGCAATTGCTGTTTTTTTCGAAAAATTTATTTATAGAATCTAGACAACTTGGAAGACCTAGAAAAAGAATGGAATTGTAGTTATCGTATCAAAAACCTACAGATGCATTACATTTTTATAAAATTCCAGATAAAATTAAATTTGATTAATATAAACTTTCCAATGAAGCCCTAATCGCATCGGCAACCCGCACCTAGCGAGATCTCATTGTAAAATGCAATTTTATTCATTTTCAAGCAATGGTAACGCATTGTAGTATTTAAAATTGAAAAAGATCGTGCACGATTAACTCTATATTTAAAGGAATGAAAGCACAAATTGTATAACTCTGCTGTGAGCGGTAAAAAAGAAAGCTGCGCCATTTTCTGAAAAATTGAGTAATCATGTTTTCAATCTTCATGTACGCACGTGAGTAATACTTATACTCAATAATATTTCGTAAGTTAATGTTTTTATGAAAGCATTTTAAGGTTCAAAAACAATTACGTGTGTTTTTAAACTTTAATGAGAAGCAAAATCAAAGTAAATGTACTTATTTTTGGTTTGGTGCTTACTGCTTTTCGACCGCCCACAGCCGCACTGTTAATTAACTACTTTTCAATTAGTGTATTTTAAATACGATATTTTGATATTTTATTTATAAAGAAATATAGGCAGAAACTAATATAAACGTAATATAATTATAAAAGCGAAGTACTATAACAAATAGTCGGAATATATCAATAATTATCATACCTTAAAACAGTTAAAAAAAGGAGATTCCGCACGACTTTCTAAATTTGTGAGTTCGATAACCTTAAGGAAAAAGTAAAAAATAGAATAAGAAGGTCATGTCCAAATACGTAAATAATGTAAAAAACGAAGTGAGTTCAGAAGTTTCAGTACCACAATAGTATTACTGACTTCACTACATAAATTCAAAATTAAAGATCCATTTACAGGTGTGGAATTAATTTTCTTACTTTTTTTTGTATTAGAACTTCTGATTTCACTTCTTTTTTTAGAATATTCGCGTATTTGAACCTAAGCCTATTTTTCTAGTTTTTACTTTTTTCTAAGTCAAGGAACTTACACATTTAGAAAGTCTCACAGAATCTATTTTTTGCACTGTTTTAAGTTATTATAATTTGATATATTTCGATTATTTCTTATATTAGTTCGATTTTATAATTATTTTACGTTTTGGTTATACAGATCTGATGAGGGAAATCAGCTCCGTTTCAGAAACGGAATTTTTACGTTTTTTTAAATAAATGTTCAACAGTAGTCTGGAAGATGTTGAAATTATTAAGTTCAGCCTATATTTATTTATAAAACACATTTTACGGGACTTAAAAAAAGAAAACATTTTTTTCTTCTTAAAATTTTATATTTTTTTATTGAATGTTTCTAGGCACATCCAGTGCCAGGATGACTAGCGACTATCCTATAGGGTTAATTATGAACTGTAGGGTATTTAAAGTCATATGAGTCTCCACAAGTAAATAAGGTCTTCATAAGTTCTTGAAATTTTCTGAACCTACTAAACTATTTTGGGGTCAGTGAAATTTTCTTTACTCATTCAAATATACTGAAGTCATTGGAATATCCTAAAGACAGAAGTAGTTATACCTACACTGGATCGATCGTGTTTTCACCCCCTCAGTAAATTATAAAATATAGAAAGGATGAAATTCAAACTTTATATGCATTAGAAAAGTAGACAAAGCTCAAATCCCACATTTGTTTCACTTGTAAGGATTGCAAATTAAAAAGGTTTGACTTTCAATGCTATGGATGTTAAAGCTTGGGATTTCAGGTCTATCAAGAATATTTGAAATTGAAAAGTATTTTAGTATTCTATATATTATAGTTGAAATCGAATGTAAGACAGTCATGATTTTAAATGTTAATGACACTGAAACTTAAATCAGACTTTAAAAATTGCATAAAAACTTCAATTTGATAGCCTTAATTATTGGAAATGTTATTTATTCTTAAAATAGGAGGGTGAGTTTGAAGGACTGGGATTTAAAAAAATGTACCCATACAAATCTGGAGGTTTTAAATCGACATTCTGTACCCTTTAGCAACGCTCTGAGAAATTTTTTTACGGAATTACTTATCTTACCGAAAATCTTCCTATGCGCAGAACTTTTCCATTCAGAATATCATTACGGGTTTGCATTAATTTTTTCGATTTAAGAACAAGTCTTGTTGTTGGTTCCCAAGTAAATCTTTCGTAAATTGTGAGTTGATTCTTACTGAAAGCGTACCATTCTCGAATTGCAATGTCTTCGTAGCATTTTACAAATAATGAATCACCTTCGCTTAGAAGGAATGGATTGCCAGCTGGATCCATGCAAGATTTGATTAAAGAAGATTTACATGCTTTCACAAATAGGACCAGATTTATAATTCCATAGGAACTCAGTTCTTTTGATAAGGATTTCATTTTATGCACGTCTCTTTCGGAAGTGATGAAAACTACATTCATCGGCTTTTTAACGTTTGTCAAGCCTTTGGTATAATCCTTAGGCAAGAAAGCTTCTTCCAACTTCAAAGTAACTGTCATAAGTCTTTCTCGCGACAATAATATTATCATATCGAAAATAGTATTCATCTGGGCGAAATCTAAACAAATAAATTCACGATAAGATTATATAATTAAGGATCACATTATATTCGTTAGGGGAAATAAGGGAGGAGGAGGAACACAAAGGGAGACCTAAATTCGTTAAATGAAATTTTAAGATGATTTTAAATAAGCAAATAAATAATTTAACTAATTGCCCACCACATTGTTTTTTGCATTTGAAAGCATATCCAATATGTTTTAGATTCAAAACAAGTTTTTCAAGGCCTATCAATTATATTTTAATTCCTGAAACACTAATTTGTCAAACAAAATTATTACAAAGGATACCCAGTTTTTATACACAGCAGAAGTGAACCTTTGATAGACTAACTATGAAATTTTCCGTGAGCAATAATCGCGAGGGGCTACTCACTAAGAAATCTTAGATCAATTCCTTTATTTATCGGTTTCTTGATCTACATAGGGGGAGCACCGTACATTAGATAATGAGCCTACAGTAGATAATTGTTGCTTAAAACGAAAGCATACCTAAAATAATAAATTCTAATTTTAGTTTCTCCGAGTGTCCTACTGAAAAATGAAGAAAGCATTATTTTGATGATTAAGAAAATTATGAAAACCAATTTTTCAATTTCAAACAGAAGCTTTCAAAGTTCAAAATTTTAATTAAAAATTTATAATATAGGCAATTTCATTAGGAAGAGGCTGAAGTTGAGAACTAATTTTAATATTTCCAAGTAAAAGCTTCTAAACTCATAGACATATAAATTTTTATTGAATAAAAAATGTATGATTTAACTTAAAATTTTATTTGATAAATTTTTCTGAAATCTTAAAATTAATTACCTTTTTTAATCGTTTAAAACTTGAAACTTAAACAAGGGAGAACTTCATTCAAAACTAAAAAAATTTAATAGCGAAGAATTGTTATATTAAGTGTTTTTTATTTTTAAACACTTAGAAATTTGTATTACTTTAAGTACATTTAATCATTTACAAAATAATTATGTTCAAATGGTCTATTATACTTTTCAAAAATTTAATCAATTTAATTTGAATCAGTTGAAAATTTAACAATTTTAGATTTTAAAATTAAAAATAGTTTGATTTCACTTTTATACGCACAAAACTTTCTGGCTTTTAAATTCTTCAAAGTTGAACAGTATCAAAATGGAAGACTGGTTTCGTTTTCAGAAATAAGAATTTTCATGTTAAACGTTAAATTTTCAATTTTTTCCATATTATAAGTTTAAATTGTGCGATTAGAGTTGAACTGGTTGAATTTCGAAAACTTTGAGAATAAAATTGAGATGGTTGCATTACGATAAGTATATTTTCCATTCACAATGACATTTAATTATAACGTTTTTCTAGAATAATTCAATTTGAAATCTCTACAATTAAAATTGTTCCATTATGAGCACTGCAAAAAGGTGAATTTGTTTTTGAATTTCGGAAGAATTTGCCAAATCAGTTTTATGTTAAAATATTTGAAATTGATTTAATGAAAAAATAGATTTGTGGAATCTTAGAAGCTTTTTCTTCGAAATACTTCATTTCAATTTCAATTTCAAATTCTTAAATTTTGATAGTCTCCAAATTAAATTTATTAAAATTCAAAAGTTTGCGCTTTTAAATTATTTAATTTTGAATGCTTTTTATTATAAATAATACTGATTTTGTTTCTCTTAATTTTAAATGAGGTCTTTTGGAAAACGTTACTATATAAAAAAAAAAATCTTTGAAAATTAGATGATTTACACTAGGACCCCACCCCATTAACGGTGTTCTTTCTAATCACGGCAGTCTTGGAGGAACTCTTCGAAATATCTTAGAAATCTTTAGCTCGGTATGGGTAGAGGAGAGGTGTTGTCGAGCATTCTCCGACATATGGTCCAATGTGTAAAATCTCGGAAAACCCGGAAATCTCAACGAAATCTTTGAAGTCTCTATAAGAATTCGATATGGATTGCCGCATTCACAGTTTTAAGAATTCCAGATTTGGTATTGATTGACTTCTCGATTCATCATGAGTTTTGGGGAGAGAGTGTGTTCAGAGTGAGAGGAGGGCGGCATATACATGCTTTGCTTAGCGTGGCAGTAGTGGGGTAATTGAGAATCGTCGCACAAATGGGAAACGCGAATAGAGAGAGAAGGTTTAGGCTTTTCGAAAAATCTAATTTTTTGAATTTCCGGAAATGTGTGTAAAATTAAAAAATGTACGGAAATTGATGTGAAATTAAAAAATTGAGGAAAATTATAATTGTTTCATTATTTCATATTGAAAGTAATTTTAAATCGAAGTCCATAAGCGCAGCAGCCAGGTAAAAAATCTTTTCATCACTGCTTTCTACCGGAGCTTCGGATATGGCTACCTCCTGCAAAATATACATGACTTGAAAAGCAAATACAGTCGAACTCCAAAGGTACGCGAATCTCGGAGAACGGGAGGAAGAGGGGGAAAACTCCACTCGCTCTGTTAGAGTCGGGACCCCCCCCCCTCTCCCCCATGTAAGGACACATAATATTTGTATACTCTTAAAAATCTTCGTAACTTTACTCGGTATGACTCGGATCCCTTCGGTACCATTCGGAAGGAGACGCCGCCGTTTTCGCCTATGTTGCAGTACAAGCAAAAAATGGGTCACGAACTTTTGAAAATTTTTTCTAATATAATATAAGGGTGCCTAAGAAGTCCCAGGACGGTTGGATATTTCCTCAGGTAACATATTTTTCAAAAAACTGAAAGTCATTCCTGAAGTAAATTTCAACGAGGAATTCAATCTTGAACTTCATTTTGACCTTGAAGTTGACCTTCATGCCTTTTTGAAGGTCAGCTTTGTTTTTTTAAATGGAAAACCCCTTTTTTACATCTGCAATCGATAGAGCGGAAAATTCTACGTTCAGGTACGTACCCAAGTCATAAGTCAATTGTAACTTTCAAGGTCAGTTAGAGGTTATTTGAAATTAACAAAGTTTTCCAAGAAATCAGTGCAATTCCTGAAGTAAATTTCAACGAAAAATTCATTCGTGAGCTCTGTATTGATCTCGGTGATGATTTTCAAGGTTTTTTCCAAGCAGTTTACGTTTACGTTTAGCATTACCCAAGAACATCGACGTGGACGTAGTAAATTCTGTTCGTTTGGGGTGCTTGATTAGCGTGAGTCCTGGACTAGTAAAAAATCAAAAGCCGCTAGGTTCCAAAATAATACGGTCTCAAATTGATAATTCATTGCAAAATTAATGTATCGACCAGTCTGAAAAAACTGTTGAAGATATTATGTAATTTACATCAAGTTATTGCAAAAGAATCCCCCACTGAAATATCAGTCCTATGAAATGAATATCAAATCGGAAATTTTGGGAATCTATAAATCTATAAAAATTTGATCGCATAAGTCGTAAAAATATTTATTAAAAAAAAGATTATTTACAATAAAGGAAAAAAATATTATAAGATTTTTTTTGCCCTCATATATCTGACACGAAAGAAACGTTAGAAAAAATTGCGAAAGTATCGCAAAATTCTGAATTTACTTATTCTACTCTTTCAAGTTTCAAATTTGAAAATTCATAATGATACTATTCATAATTACATTAATTATTATTGTTTTCTTTATATAAATTCAACATTTTTGAATTAATTTAAACGTTTCAAATTGTACGTTGAAAAAAAAGTAATAGCAGATCAACTTTGAATTCTATAAATTAGAATGTGTGAATGAGATCCTAGTTAGAAGAGACATAAGAAGCCACATAAACACGAGGGCTTGCATGAAAAAATGCATGGACGTTAAAAAAGCTAGAGAAGTATGCCAGGGCAGAAAATTATGTTGGCAAATAGTTAATAAAAAAGTGTTAGTAGAGTGAATGACGCCTGAAACAACAGACCTTGGATACTACTGGACCTGGGTCGGAGCAGTGTTGCGGAACGAACGTGTTATTTAAATAAATAACACGAGAATTCTAGATTAATCTAAAATATTGTATATTCCCTTCCCCATCGAGTCACTCACGCCTACGCCGAAAGTGAAACGGCTTAATGATGTAATAATAAAAATAATTATTAGGAAACTATCCCAAATTCACAAAAGACTAGCACTCATTCCAGTCCGATATTGAACTCGAAACAATGTTTTTCCAAGAGTGCTAATATTTTGAATTTTTCGACTTTTCATATTTTATGTAAAAAAAAGGAAGATTTGCATAATAGGGGAATTCCGAATTTTGTGGTTCTTATCTATTTTATAAGGTCATCATGCTCATGGTTGATGTTTTTTCAATTATTTTCAAAATCGAAATTTCTCGAAACTGCTTGATTTAATTCTTTTTCTGTTTTTTTTTATAATCTCGAGTCCTACTTCAAAATAAAAAAATTAAAAACAGCGGGCATTTTTCCCTATTTATTATTCTAGACTTGTATTGTAGACCGAATCTATTTCAAATCAGGCGGGGTTCTACACTTGACATGGCCAATTTTTTTTTGAAAATATGTGTCTTGTTCTACTCTGATTTCTATCATTATTTACGAGAAAAAGTTAAAAATTAAACTTTTAGGAAAATAAACTCCTCCTAGCTTTAAAAAGGGTTGTGGCCGCATGATACTAATAAGATGCCTTTTTTCTATTAGTAGAATCGTTTAAAAAATATTCAGAAGAATACAAAAAATGTTTTGAATTTTTTAGTAAACTATGAAAGATATCGCAAAAAAGCAAGATAAATTTGTCATACAACTTTTCTAGACGTGTAAGCTTTCATGTTAACGTTCTTTCGTACACTGAAAAAAATAGTTGGTTGGGACAACTAACAAAGTAGTAGTTCCAACTACTTTAGTTTGTAATATATGCCGCTGCTATTAAAGTGGTTGTGGCTACTACTTTTATTCGCAAGATTGGTAGTAGTTGTCCTTACTACTTTATTTGTTCTCTCTATAACTTTCGATGGTAGCAACTACTTTCAGGTAGGTGTGTTTACTACTTTAAATAGTAAACGTTACTACTTCAGTTAGT